>JAEQML010054039.1:0-39021 GCA_016904865.1 Pissodes strobi
GTGTTAGAATATGGGCAGTGAAATATAGTTTGGGATCAAAGTGCCCACCAAGATCCTGAAAAGATGCATTATTCCTTTCTAATAAAGTGTCATATAATTTATTGATTGTATCTTACGCGTGAAAGACATCACTGCACACTTATTAATGTTAATATTCAAATGATGATTTGTACACCAATGTATGACTGCATTCAACTCACTCTGCAAATTGTATCGGCGTCACGTTTAATTATGTAATCAAAAATAAGGCCTTTGGTGAAAAGAATATTTGCTCCTATATCATAATAACTAGGAGAAACAATGGTGGACCAAGATTCGATCGATCTGAGAAATTATAAATCTCACTAGTCAACCCTATCAAAGGCCTCCTCTACATCATTAAAAATAACATTCACCTGATAGCCTTTGTTAAGTACCTCATGCACATACGGTGCGAACTTAACTAGATTTGTAGCAACTGAACGCTTGGTAAGAAAGCCATGCTGTTGCTCAGATAGTTTTGGTTTTACCTTACTGTACATCCTTTCGCAAAGACTCAATTGAAAAAAAATATAACAGAGGTTCTCCAAGTTTATATAATTTTATTATAGTAATGAGAATAAGAGTCTATGAGTGATTTGCTAAACTTAATAAATTTGCATTTATCAATATTCAGAATCATTTTCTTTCGAAGGTACCACTCATTGAACCTGTTAAGATCTTCTCACAAACTATAGTGGTCTGCAGGACAATTAACTTTACTGAGTATTTATATGAGTGTATATAAATGTTAACATAGTGGAAAAAGTTCAGAGAAGGTTTCTTTGATATTTGCATCTAAGGGAATATGGTACTTATCCATATATGGTTTCGTACAAGTCTATGTTGGAGAGTTTTTCTTATCAAACACTTGAGCATAAGCGCGACTTACAAGCAATAATATTTATATATTTAATATTGAATAATCTAAAATACGAAAACTGTGCTATTGTTAATTTTATTAATTTTAGAGTCCCTAAAGTAAATTTAAAGACTGAATTGTTTTATACTCGTGTGAATGACATTTCCCCAATTAATACCATGCTGCAAAGGTGCAACGCTTTATGCGCGGGTGGATGTAAGCTTCGATATGTTCAATGCATCCATCATTGGGATTCGAAAGTTGTTGCTAGATGCTGCAGGCTGATGCATGTGTGTACAGGGTGTTCCAACGAGGACTGAACAGGGGCTTATTTTTGACCTTCCCTGTATTTTTAAAACAAAACAAAATAGCCATTCGAGGTATATTTTTCTGCTAAATTCAAAAGTTTAATCAAAAAAATATTTACTTACGCCATGGATGAACTGTTTCTTAAATGGAACACCCTGTATATTACTACATTTTTGGACTCTCTAGAGAAATCTAAACATATTTCGTGTATAACATTCTATACCTATCCTTAGCTGTTTACGAAATATCGAGAGTTGAAAGTCGGGCATATTGACATTTGACAGGCTCTAAAATCTAAACCGCGTGAGATCAAAGAAAACGATTTCCACATTCCTATCTTAGGTTTTCATAAGCTATCGAATGACACTAATTCCGAATTTAACCAGAGGATAAAATTAACCGAAACTTTTAAACTTCCGGTTAAATTCAAAGTTACTGTCATTCGATTGCTTATGAAAATCTAAGATAGGAATTTTCAAACCGTTTTCTTTGATCCCTTGCGATTTAGATTTTAGAGCCTGTCAAAGTGTCAATATGCCCGACTTTCAACTGTCAATATTTCGTAAACAGCTAAGGATAGGTATAGAATATTATACACGAAATGTGTTTAGATTTCTTTAGAGAGTGCAAAAATGTGGTAATATACAGGGTGTTCCGTTTAAAAAACAGTTCATCCATGGCGTAAGTTTTTGTTTTTGGTTCAAATGTTTTTTTGGTTCAATTTTTCAATTTAGCAGAAAAAAATACATCGAATGGCTATTTTGGTTTGTTCAAAAAATACAGGGAAGTTCAAAAAGCCCCTGTTCAGTCCTCGTTGGAACCCTGTACATAGGCGTAAATGTCCGTTGTTTTGTTTTTCTCGTTGTGATGTGCTAATCCATTGATCCTTTGGTCTAAGTTTTTTTTCTTGTTCCTTTATATGTAATAACCATGCATATGGTGTTTGTAAAGGGGATATTAAATAAATAAATAAATGCATAACAAATTTTGACGTTCGTAAAATATGCACAAACATCATTAACAACTTTAGTGTGTGTGCCACTGCCACACAGGATAAAAAGCAAAGGTGCCAGATGAGTCTCTTGTTGAACATCAGATGTAGCAAAAATGGGTCTGGAGAGATCATTTCTAATTTCTATTATTTGTTGCCTATTTCATATATAAGATTCAATCCATTTCGATAGGTTTCCATTTATACCACAACTAGGTATCTTTTTAAAAGTATTCTGAAGGATGCTGTTGTGTTTCGAAGAACAAGCTTGTGGCATTTACACATTGTTATTGTTTGAACAAAGCAAATTTATCTATAAAGCAATTACATATAGACAAAAATAAAATAGGCTGTTACCATCACCAGTATGGTACGCGTGCCTGTGATGGAATTTATCTACCAAAATTTAGAACTAATATGGCTTTGTATAATGTATTGAACCTGTCAATAGCCTACCTCTTGAAAGTAAGAATATTGCTAACTATAATCATTTTATGAGGAGACTGAAGAGTTCCTTCCTTGTGAGCCTATTCTTGACGCATTCTGGTATCAGTATTGTACTGTTTCAGAATGTTTGTTGCGTGGGTGTATACCTAGTGGTTTTTGTGATTGTTGGTTAGTCTTAAGTCAGCTTTAATTTAGATTTTGTTTTCCGTTGGTAAAACAATTACATTGTATTATGTATTGGTCAACAAGAAATTGTTTATACTGTTAAGTTGTATCATTTCAATTATTGTACACTGCATTAAATAGATAAAAAATATGTATGCATCTTTTAGTTGTTCCCAGAGTTCTTTTTGATGGTTGGACTGCAGACGACTATACAGCACTATTTGGAAACCCTAAAGAAGTAAAATCTATAACCGAAACTCTAGTACAATCCTGTAAAGAGCACAAATTTGATGGTTATGTTTTCGAGGTATGGACACAAATTGCTGGAGCCGTCAAATCTGATATTTTAGTCAGGCTTGTTCAATCGATAAGTAAGTAATATATTTATTTACCTTCTGAAAATCATTTGGTTCTGTAATACTATTTTTCTGAATTTGTTGGAAGTTCTAAATACAACAAAACCAGTGTATTTTATTCTTTTCGTCAGGTGATAAATTTGCATTGGAGAGTTTAGACTTCATACTGGTGATACCTCCAAAGCGAGCCGAAATTGAGCTATTTACTGAAGAGCAGTTTGATGCTCTCTATGAGCATGTGACAGCATTTTCCTTAATGACATATGACTATTCTAGTTTGCAAAGGCCAGGTAAATCGCAAAATTCTTATTACATCTAGGTATATACTTCTATTAATTTATCACTAGTAATGGCTGCTGAAACTGAGTAACTCCTTAATATTTAGGGCCCAATGCGCCTCTTGACTGGATTGAAGACACCATTACTTCTATAACCGCAAATGATACAAGACGGCCGAAAATTTTGATGGGACTTAATTTCTACGGTAACGATTACACTCCCAATGGTGGCGGGCCTATCGTAGCTCACGAATACATTGATAGACTGAGGAAAGTTCCAGAATTATCTCTGATTTACAACCAAGAGGTAGCGGAACACTATTTTGAGTACAAGTAAGTTGGATACGACTTTTTTAGTTCAAGTGAATTTTAATCATTAAATGAGACAATCTTAGAGGTTCATAATGTATGAAAAGAAAAGTTGAAATTACAATAAAGGGTATGTAAACATCAAGCGCTACAATTAAGGAAATAATGTAATAAGTCTGGCATTTTCTTCTTAATTTCAATAGACAACTTTATTTTAGCTAAAAAATAAAGAGTAAACAATTATTTTACTAATTATTCTACAGAAGTTATTATGAATTTTCACCAAGTAGAGGGCGGCGCAATACAGTTTTTAAAAAATACAGAGAAACACACGCCTTTAAAACCTCCTAACTTTTTTTAGGGACAACAATGGAGTAAAGCATGTAGTCTTCTACCCGACCCTATATTCCATATTCAAAAGACTGGACTTAGCTCATAGACTGAACGTTGGCATATCGATTTGGGAGATAGGCCAGGGACTTGATTATTTTTATGATTTGCTGTGATTTGCAAGTAGTGCAATAGGAGGTTTCGCTTTAAAAAAGCGATACAAATATTTTTTTGTAAATGAATTTCATCCAAAGGATTATTTTACCTTGAATTTCAAGTTATCTTAAGAAAAACAACTTGTGAATTATATTGTCTATTTTCTTACATCCTATACCAACGCGACTACTAACAATTAATAAAATATTGGTTTAGAAATAAAGAACTACGCTATTTTGAGGCAAGTCAACTGCAAAAATATAAATACCTATTTTAATAATGTGTTTCTTACTATCATTAGACTAGCTAAAGCTATATTAGGCATCAAGCTGCTTCCACTTCGTTGAACTTTCTCATTGATTTCATTGCTTGAGGAAGCCGCAAAACCCTGTACTGGAATAACCAAGATAGTTTCGTCGGAATATAGCTGAAAATAAAAAATATAGGTATATTAAAAGCAGCGTTAAGTGTTCATTTTTACATTCTCTCTATAATTTTTACTTTAACTACTCGTAGCTCGAAAATCAAAAACCGTTTACATGATATTACATGTATTGGAATTGTCAGATGAAATAATAATTAAAAAAAATAAAACGAACGCCAGTGGACCATTGAGATCTAAGGTACCCCAAAACCGTGTGACTTGATATTGCCTGGTTGCTTGCGATAACACTTCACTTTTTCTTACGATAGATCGTAACAATGTAATTTGAGAGCATTCGTTTCACTGAGTGTATTGGTGATTTTTAGTTGCATAAATTAGTATGTAAATGTCGGGTTTTCTTTCTATTTTCGATCGATAAAATGTGTTTTTTTTAGTTGATCATTCAAACTATTTGTAGTGTGACAATAGTGTTGTGTTGTCACGGGCCGATTTGGCTATCGTATATCGAAGCGTAAATAACCTTAGAATTCGTCACCGTTCCTATAGCTTCAAGCGGATTTATATTTACTAGCGAAAAACCCTCGTAGATTTCGTTCGACTTCGCTTCGACGATATCCTCATCGAGACAATTAAAAATAAAATTTGCGTAAACAAATTTCAATTTCGAACGAATTGAATTTGGCGCGTGAGGACCCCGAAAGTAAAGTCGGTGGCTTTTAGTGTTTCCTGCTTTCGTAGCACAGACGGCCAAGCGGGGGCTTAATGACAATGCCCTTTTGGCTACTCTGAATGCTTTTTTTATAGATGCAGATACATCGAAATTCCAGGTTTCCATTGTCGAATTCCCTTGGATGAATTATTGAGAGGAACATGTGACTTGTCAGACCATGCATTCATTGGCGGAGCGAGATATTCGAAGTAGGGTATTTCTGTTCCTCGAGTTTCCGATTTGTTGGCGTCACTCTACGTCGACTTTTCTGTGAGTCAAGCAGTGCTTGTGGATACCAGTTGGAATCAATTTTGTATTTTACCTTTGATGGGATTTTCCAACAGGGCCATTTTTAATAGTTTCAGTCTATATCTGTGCCTTATCTCTTCTTAAGTGTTGGTGTCTGAAACTGCCCTTTGTGGGATTTGAATGCTACTTTAGTGAGAGGCCCTCTCGCCCAACTGTAAAGCTATCTAGCGATAAGCAACTGACTACCCCTATACAGGGTCCTACCGTTGCCGTTGGGTCTATTCCTACCGTTGGCGTTGGGTCTATTCCTACCGTCGGGTCTACTCCTATCGACAGGGCTACTTCTACCGTCGGGTCCATTGCTATCGACGGATATTGCTATCGTCGAGCATCGTTAACGACAGGGTTTACCTTGTCTACGCCTGTCTAACTACACTACCTATAGAGTCTTGCTGCCCTTCGTCTGTCAAAGAAGTCTCTCCTTCCTGTGAGCAGTTCTTTTCTGGAAGCTGCCTGAGGAGCTACTCATCAGTAAAGTGAGAAATTTCTATTTTTTTCTATATATATATTTGGTGACAATTGCGTGCAATTAACCCATGACCTCTAATAATTAGTATTTTTTGCTTTGCTTTCGATCAGAGATTCACTTATTAACTTTTTCTCCTTAACTACGGTAACCTTTATTTTATTCTTATTTTCTTTTAAATGAACTTGGAATATTGGGCCAATTTTGTCTAGCCTAAGACGCTCGATTTTATTTAATCGAATTCTAAAATTCAGTTAAATCCGTTTGATCTAGAACCAATCCGATTTTGGATTAAATTTTGAACTTTTAATTGACGGACGCAGTAATGACGTAGGTTGAACTAGTTTTTATTATTATTCTCAATTTTTCACGATTTCTGGTTTACGATATATACCTGTAGATCAGATAACTGCTATTGTTGATGCGGCCTAGTAGACTTTGCGTTATCCTCAATTTTTATTGTGGCCATTATCTTTGTTCTACCGGTAACTTGACCGGGGAGTACTTATGCTTAAGTTGACATAAGTACCTTAAAGTCTATAATTGATTGGTTCCTACAATAACGCCAGGTCGAACTAGTTATTTTTCATTTTTTTGCTGCAGTTACCAACGTATGATAACTGATCCAGATAAAGATGGTTAGTTAGTAATACGGCCCTGTAACGAATCATGATTCCATGTCTCTTAATTAGCCATTGATTAAGTGATTATTCGAGTTACTTGAATTTTACCATAACGGCATAACGAGTAGATATTTGTAGGGTCGCTGGCCTGCGTTTATATTTTATTGACGCTATTTTTTATTATTATTGCATAAAGCGTTCATCATAGATTACGATTGAATATTTCGACGTTTGTTAAAATAAAGCATGTAATTTATTTCTTCGAGTAACCGAGTAAAGCCTACTATTTCCCGTTGAAATATAGATGTTACAATAAATTAATCAGCTAGAATCACCGGTTATTTTCTCATTTCTTTTCCTTCTTTTATGATCCGCTGTGATATATTTCATGTAACATTAATAAATTCACCTTGCATTTACCGTATTCATCTGTTTTCATTTGGCTATTTAATTTCCTGAACTTCCCTTAAGCGGTAAAGTTCCAGAGGAGAGGCCCGCTAAAATAAGTATCTGATTGTTTTATTATTTGCGCTCAATAATTAAAACGTTCTGGATCTACTTTTTTAATTAATATTTGAGTATTTGTTTATCGCTGACTTTAGTTTTTTTGTTAATATTTGTGTATTTGCTTATTACCGAATTTTTTTGATTAATTTTTGAGTAATTATTTTTCCATTATTAATACTGATAAATTGCCTGCATATAAATTTGATGTAATTTTCTAACTTATTTTTGTTATTTAATTGATATAAAAAAATAAATTCTTGGTTATCTTTTTATTTTGTCGCGAAGCTTAAACTAAAACGAGTTCCATATTTCAACTTTGGGGTATTTCCCGCTTGTGCCGTCTACAAGCCCGTGGCGCCTTAAATAAATAAAACCCACCCCTACTCTGACATTTGAGCTAGGGCCTAATTTATATGCTCGGCGACAACTCGTTCTAGCCTACTCATCGACATACGTAAATTCATTCAATTTCTAATTTTTAATTCTCAAACTTAAATTTTTCTTTCAATTTGAGATTATTCACTCTCAGTCCCTTCTAAGCTGGAGTGAAGGTTTTGCGCCCATTAGAAGGCCAGAAAGAGCGCAATAGTGTATTGATAGTGGCTAGTAAAAACATGCGTATTTTGTTGTTTTTCCGCAGTTTTTGTTCTCTACAGCTTGTCTGTTGTGTTTTGTGCTGTGCTATTGTCTGTTTTCCTTTTTTTTTTGAATTTTTTTGAATAATGCTTCATTGTTGCTTTGCACCAAAGTGTAGTAGTAATTATAAAAAAAGACTTAAAAGAGGGTAAAGCGTACATCTTATTTGCATTCCGTATAAAGATGAGAACTTACGAAGAAAATTGATCGCAGCCATACACCGGGAAGATTCTTTCAGTCTCACACTAAATGCAGTGGTATTTTCCAAACAGTTTTTGGAGTCGGAAATAATTCCTGTTGATAATATTGTTAGGACAGGTGGCTCTGTCCTTACCTGTCCATGAAAATTCCCAAAATTAGAACCCACTGCCATTCTCACCATTTTTCCCAACCAAACATCTTATATGACTAGAAACGTACCTGAAGAGAGAAGTCAGAATTTGTTAGATAGGGATACGCATAACTTTGAAATTTGCATGAATTTTGATAAAATAAGTGCTTTTAACAACGTTTTATCAAATTTCCAAACCAAAAATCTTTGTAATTTTAACTTCAAAGTCAAATTTTTGTCCTTTTTTTTAATAGATGTCGAAGATATCCCAAATATTTCATCCAATCATTAAAGTGAAAGAAAACTTAGAAGTAGGAGTTTATTACAAATATGTTAAACTGCCCTCTTCCAAATGTGATTCTAACTTAACAATCTCAACACTCCGCCTGTACTACCTAGTCAATCTTTTACAAGTTTGCTCAGTCGTTTAAAGGGTTTCAATGAGAATTCTGTAAATAGTAAAAAAGAAGATGCCAGCAAATTTGCTTGTGAGTTTCTTCAAAACTTTTTAGATATTGCTTTAGAGGCAGTAAACGAACATGAGCTTTCTTCTTTTATTAATAAATTGACCTCCTGTGAGAGCAACTTGAATCGATGTTAATGTCGAGCCACAGTTTATACCGTAACCGAATCGGTATAAACTGTGGTCGAGCCATTGTATGGGCAAGCAATTTGTATTTTCAGTTTCCAGGGGCTTACAAAATGCTTAGAGATACTGGTTGTTTAACATTGCCGCATCCAACTTATCTCGGTCAGATAACGGCAGATGTATAATCTGATGTGGGTTAGTTTCAAATGTCCTCCGCTCCCTACGCATAAATTTCATTCTTAAGGATCATAACCAGTGGCGGCTCGTGGGTCTATAAAGTGGGAGGGCGCAGAGGTAGACAGGTGGACAACTTTCGACATAGGCGCCGCCGGAGGCTAACTCGCCGAAGGCGGAAAAGTCTCGGGGTGCCACGCCCAATTTTCGCACGAAAGTCGTTAAAAAATATAAAGGTCGGGGGGTCCCTTGTGACCAATATGTTTAGATTTTAGAATAAGAAGAATTTAGGAAAAACGAATAAAAAACATAAACATGACGATAAATGGTATTTACCTACATTAAAACAAACCAGTTTTTCCATAGATAGGTATTAAGGTTTCAATTAAAAATTATAATTATGTAATTGTAATAAGCATAAAGTTATTTCGGTTTTAAATATAAATATAGAAAATATTTTAATAGTTTCCTACTAAATTTTTAATAATTAACAACAAACACGACCAACAGAATTAACAGCATCCTTCCCCGCTTGGCCGTCTGTTATTAATTACATAGAAGAGTCCGAAAAACGCAAACGTAAATCGAACCGAATATGGAACTACTTGATTGGCCCAAAATACCCAAATAAAGTGCATTCTTTATTCTTTACCGCCGGTCGGCCAGCATCGACAATTTGTCCAATAAGAAGCCGACAACCTGTCTAAAAGTAGCATGTGTAGCATGAATACCCAAAATATTATTAATTTCTTGACCTCTTTTTGAGATATTACCCCGTTATTGAATTCGTCTTAATTTAGAGGTCTGTTTTTTAAAATATTATATACCACTGATGCATTTATTTTAACTAAATAATTTGCCGTAACTTTCTATTACACTAAACAAAAATAAAATGGTTCAAAGTACTTATTCGGAATTACCTACTTTAGTTTAGCATCGTCACTATATTATTTCTCTAATCGCAAAATGTCAATCAAAACTCTAGTCAAAACAAACGCGACAAGTGGTAAAAATCACAGATCAAAGGAAAGCTGTCAAGCGGACGCAATAAGAATGTGCACGAATCGGCCATTCCAGGCGGCGCCGGCGGTGAAACCAGCCGTTGCCATAGCAACCTCGTAAACAAAATAGAATGCGACGTGCTCTATGGCCATCTGTGACGTAAAATCAGGACGCGTGAACCTGTGGGAATGTTAGTAAATTGCTCTAGTATTTTAATAGATAATTAGATAATGGTAATGCTAAATATGCTGAAAAATGTGCAAATAATTATTAATATTATTATTGGCATAATAGGAATAGGTGTTTAATATTTTAAGATTTTTTATGGAATTTTTAGGGAACACGTGCTCCTGTGCCCCACGGCAGGGGCCGCCACTGAAACGAGTCCTTGTCTACGCGTGCATCACAACGTTTACATAAACATATTTCTGACAAATAGATGTCTATGATCCAGGGGATTGCTTGTGGGCCTCGTGGCTCACTGGTTAGATGCTGTGTGTCTGATTCGGCTCGGCGGCCCGGGTTCGATTCCAGTGGTAAGACATGCTTTTTTTAAAGGTTGTTTGTAAAACGTTTTTTTTTTTATCTTGGGCATGCCTTCGGTTAGTTTTGTTTGGTTGCGCTCCGGCGCGAGCGAAGCGACCAGAGGGCATTGCATCAAGTGAACAAGTATGCACAAATGTAAACGTAAACATTGTGATGCGTGCGCAGCCCAGGACTCGTCAGAGGGTAGGACTTGTTATGATCCTTAAGAATAAAATATAAGCGTCCGCTACAACCGCACAACCAACAAAAACTAATCCAAAGCATGCCCAAAATCAAGAAAAAACTTTTTACACACATAACCTTAAAAAAACAGGTCTTGCCACTAGAATCGAACCCGGGTCGCCGTATCACAAACACAACATTCTAACCACTGAGGCACGAGGCTTGCTGAAAACAAATCCCTGGGTCATAAAGACAACTATTTGTCAGAAATGTGTTTATGATGCGCATTTAAAGATCCTTTACAGGCGTAGCCGACTATAGCAAAATCGGCCTCTCCTATTGGTCGATCCATCTCGTATTACAGTATGTCTTCGTGATGCAATCAATTTCTCGCAAGAGCTCTCGTGGTGTAGAGGTTTAGATCGTTGGGTCTCACCTGGAAAACACAGGTTCGAACCCCGTTACTTTTTAAATTTTTTTTTTAAAGATTATGTATTTAAACAGCTTTTTTTCTTGATTTTGGGTATCTTTTGGGTTAGATTGGGTTAGCACCTGGTTAGTTTCCTTTTCTTAAGTCCCCGTAGCGAGCGAAGCGAGCAAAGTGCCATGCGGATCGACCAATCGGAGAGGCCGATTTTGATATAGTCGGCTACGCCTGTAAAGGATATTAAAATTCTTATGATGCGCGCATAAGCCCAGGACTCGTCAGGCGAGAGGATTTGCTGGATAGTTAAAAAAAAGGTTTAGAATATTCTAAGCACGGTCTTATTTACGCTTTGTAGAGCCAGAGCAGCTGCTGCGGTGTATACATTTTTTTGTTGCGGAATAGCGCACCAAGCTTCTGCGAGGCTGATTTTTGCGATGTTAGCAACGTGGTCATGCCAGGACATATTGCGATCGACATACCCAGTAAGCCTATTGACGAGGATTGGCCTTTTTGGTAAACGTGGCTGCATGGGTTTTTGCTGCATTGAACTGTACTAAATTTCTGCCTAATCTAAACTAACCCAAAGTTCGAACCTTATCCAGATCTTGATTAATTGTTGTAATCTGCACCTGTCTGCGGTGGTAAGTCTCAGTCGCTGGTAAAGGTTTTCCTGATCCTAAACTGGGAGACAAGGGTACTGTCATCTGCAAAATTGTAAACAGGATTATTGGTTTCAGTCAGCAGGTCATTAATATAGATGAGGAACAGAGTTGGTGAAATGTATTGCGCTATGGGGCACGACCGCGTTAATGGTGAATGTGTCTAAGCTGTGTCCATCAACTGCAACTTGCAGAGAGCGGTTCTTAAGGAAACTGGCAAGCCAGCTGCAGTGACAGGCCGGCAGTTCGAAGGACGGCAGTTTGTTGAGCAATCCGTCATGCCAAACTCGGTTGAATGCGTTCGAAATATCCAACGCAATCGCTCGAGATTCTTCGTAGTTCTCAATTGCCTTACTCCATATGTGAGTGACATACGCCAATATATCTCCTGGCCATCTCTCTTTGCGAAAGCCGCATTGGTTATATGGTTATCACTAATTATTATTTTGTTGATCTCGAGATAGTACTTGAGTAGTTGCGGATTGACTACACGTTTCATGACTTTAAAGATTATTGGAAGCAAGGCAATTGGACGATAGTTTGAGGGCGTGATTTTCTTGCCCTTTCTTTGGTACAGGTTGCACACAAACTACTATCTCCAAGAAGATGGGTAAATTCCTTTTCAGTAAGACAGAGAAAAAAGTTAGGAAAAAATCGGTGGTAGTTCGTTGGCGCAATTCTTTAACGCGGTGGCAGGTATTCATTCCGTCCGATCCTGATGCCTTTTGCTAATCAGTTCTTTGAGGATTTTACGAATATCACGGTGACGAAACTTAACTTGTGCCATGGTAGTGTTGACGTTCGATATGGTGGGAAGAGCCTTGCCTTGGGGGGTGTTTACCGTAGACTGCGATGAAACCATTTTGGCGAGTATGTTTGCTTTTTCCTTGGCTGTAGTCGCCGTGAGGCCTCGTTGATCTGTCAAAGGTGTAAAGTTGTTACTTACTGCCTTTGCTACCGACCAGAAATTCCTGGAGCCATTGGGACATTGCAATAGTTTATTGTCATTCTGTTTGTCCTTAGTTTCGTCAATCACACGTTTGCATTCTTTTCTTGCTTCGGCCAAATAATTGCCATTTTCAGCGGTCTGTTTTTTCTGCCAGAACTTGTAGGCTTGCTGTTTCCTACCTACAGCTTTTTCGCATCTTCTGTGTAAGCAGGGCTTTCCTTTTGACGGTAAATTGATGGATTTTGAGATGTATGCTTCCATTCCTGAGGAGATTACTTGCGTAATCTCTTCGCAGCAGACTGACGGATCGTCAGTGCCAAAGCAGACGCGTCGAGCTAAGGAAAATCTAAGTAGAACCCTCTTAGATCGTCCCAGTTTTGGTTCGTTTGGGTTCGTTGTCGGTCTAGTTGTGATGTTTGAGCCAGATGGTGTTGTAGACATTGAAATCTCCCAGAAGGCATATTCCGATCTTAAGTCTAAATCGGGAGTGTAAGTCGTAACCAGGATGGGGCTAGTTTACTGTTGTTGTTGTAGAACATACTTGTGTTTCTGTAAGGGCTAGTATGTGTGGCCTATTTGCTTGTAGATGTTGGTGTAATTAATGTTTGTATTTAGACCTCTTATGTTGCAGAATTAAAATTTAAATTTAAATTGGAGCGGTATCTTTGCTGTCTGTGGAATGCTGCATGAAGGGCCCAGCGCCACCTGGCGCCCGGAGATCCGAATAGCCATGGAGTTTACCTCGCGAATAAGTTGATCCTAGAAGCGCCTTAATGTCCATATATTTCTACTGTGAAACCCGGATACAGAACGTTATTCGAAACAAACACCTTTATAGCCCTTTCCAGTCCTGGTGGGGTGGTCCTTCACCGGACGATGCGAGTAGGCTTATACTTAGAGCCGCTTCGACTGGAGGCATGAGCCTAAGACTTATTACAAATAATTACTCAAAATTGAAAAGATTTTTCCGGAATTTACTTAACAGAGAGTTCTAATTTTTATTCAAATAAAGATAAGTATAGCGTTTACTTAGAAGTTTTAGCTTTTTCTTATAAGTTATGACTTGCAAGGTACTATTTTTCTTTACCCAATAGACTCATTGTTTTTCCGTTGAAGCTTAAAGTTCCTATATTAAAAATTATGTTTTTTGTTGTGACCAAGAGTTCATATTTTCCTTTATAGATTAGTAGTTTGTTAGACTTTCCTAATGTTTCATTTGACGTTTTAAAAACATGTTGACATGTTAATAAATGAAGACTGCTTGTTTTTACAATACAAATGCAATTTTCATTTCAATAATTATATGATAAATTTTAGGAAATATTATTTTCAAAACTTTAATTTTGTCTCACTACGACTCTTACGAATTGTGTATTGCGTTTAAAACCAGAAAAGCATATATCTCAATTCACCCGACCCCCGCGGATAGCTTAAGACAATCGATAAAAAATATATATTTTGTAAGTACGTTGTCGGGAAGCTTGGTATATAGAAAAATCATTCTAAAGGTGAAGATTCATACTTACATTAAAATATCTTTAAGGGCGCCTTCAATTGTCTCAAGTCAACCGGTTTTACGGTAATAATTTAAAATTTATAATGGCATAATATTACTAGTTATGAGCTTAAAAAATAACCTAAAAGAAAATCCTAGAAGTAAATCTATCAGAAATTGATACTTTTCTGAGATATTTCTAACTTACTTTTTCAGTCCCAAAATATAAGAGGAACTGGCAGGTACTGTGCAAAAGGATTCTTCCCTTCTTATGGCCAGAATTATCCTTTTGGCCACATCTTTGGCTTCCAACATGGGGGCGTAGCTTGGTTTACATCCTTCAAACATCCCCGTGTTGATGAAGTACGGACTTACCATAGTTAGAGTGATTTTATGGTAACCCATACTCTGTATTAAAAAATAAAACGTCATTTCAATTAATTAGTTGGAGTTAATGGTTAGCTTCCATTTGGATAGCAGATACATTATAGTTTAACTATGTGCTATATAAAGGAAATTCCTTCTTATTGTTTGTTATGTGTAAGCCGGACGAGTTGTCCTGGGATTCTTTTTTGACTTGTCCATATAATTAACTTGGGTGACTTTAATGTAAAAGGTAAAATGTCCATCTGGTTTGTGTCCATCACGCATAAGTAAGTTACAAGTTAAGAAAGAAGATTCATGCTCATAAGGTCATTAATTGATCAGAGACCAGTAATTATTGTGCTACCTCTTATCTTGCCAACGTTCTCGGTGCTAACAGAACTATCAGTGGCGGATCCAGGATTTTTATCAGGGGGGGCGCAGATTTGTGGAGCCCTGCCGCTCCACCCTCCACCCCAAAATCTTGGGGTGCCACGCCAAAATTTTTACCCAAAATGTTTTGAAAAACACGCCTCGGTCGAAACTTTACACAGATGAGACAAAAAGGCTGCACAATTGCACTAATTACAGTCATTTATTATAATAGTATATTATGATATAAGTGAATAAGAGGGCCTTTAAAGCACGCGCGACATATTTCAAAACACGACGCGCAGCGGAGTGTTTTGTAAGTCGCAAGGGCTTTAAAGGTATCTTATACACGTATATCATACGCTATTTTTTTATTACTAATGCATCCTAATCTCAAAAATGTGTTAAATATTAAACTTAAGGGATATATTGACGAATATATTAATCTGTCACATTTGACATGATCAAATGTCTATAGCAACCTTTAAAAAAGTAGGTGCATCATAAACATTATTTTAAGCACGCTGTAGCGTGCGATAATCGTTGATTATGATGCATGCGTAATAAAAAAATTATTATGCAGCGTGTGTGTAATTTTAGTTAACATATAGAAAACTTTTTTGTTAAGGATTTTAGCAAAAAAAATATTCTTCATAAAAAGTTTAGCTTACAAAGGAAACATTATTCGCTCAGAAAAGAATCAGTTCTTATATACGGGGTAGCCAGAAATTACAAAAACGTCAGTTTTACCTAAGAGTAAACTACCTCTAATTTTCATTTGTAAGAAAAATTGTATTTGAAAAAGTTGTTTAGAATCACATATTTAGATGATTTACAAAACTTCATCCTAAAATTCCATTGCAGAAGTGGAGTGAATTTTTCAATTATTAGGGGTCTTTAGCAGACTCCTTGACTTTCCTAGGCATTTCTTGCTTGTTTATAAAACTATGTAGGTATGTCATCTAAATATGTGATTCTAAACAACTTTTTTAAATAACATTTTTCTTAAAAATTAAAATTAGAGGTAGTTTACTCTTAGGTTAAAGTAACGTTTTTGTAATTTCTGGCTACCCCGTATATAAAAACTGATTCTTTTCTGAGCAAAACGTTTTATGAAGAATATATTTTTTGCTAAAATCGATAACAAAAAAGTTTTCCATATGTTAACTAAAATTGCACACACGCTGTATACTAAAAAAACAAATTTGGTATGTGAGTAACCACAGATCTAGGAACTAGATCTGTGGTGCGTAACCTTTATGAGTTTTAACACAAATACTAAATAAATTAAACATTAACTAAAACAATACGTACAAACAAATTTATCGTAAATGCTTGAACAAAAAACACTTAATTTTAAATCATATTGCAAAGGTAAGTAGATTCTAGATTCAACTTCATTGATCGATATATGTATAAAAGTGCTAAGCCATTAAGTCTATCTTCAGCTATACTAGAAGATCGAAGGTATGTCATTAAAAGTCTCAAAGTTGAGAAACTTCTTTCGGTAGTAGCAACAGAAAGAAGAAGAGAATAGATAATAATTTTTTTATTACGCATGCATCATAATCAACGATTATCGCACGCTGCAGCGTGCATAAAATGATGTTTATGACGCGCCTACTTTTTTAAAGGTTGCTATAGAAACATTTGATCATGTCAAATGTGACAGATTAATATATTCGACAATATATCCCTTAAATTTAATATTTAAAACATGTTTGAGATTATGATGCATTCGTAATAAAAAATAGCGTATGATATACGTGTATAAGAGGCCTTTAAAGCCCTTGCGACATACAAAACACTCCGCTGCGCGTCGTGTTTTGAAATATGTCGCGCGTGCTTTAAAGGCCCTCTTATACACATATCATAATATACTATTAGCGCATTATAGATATTTGGAAAGTCACTTTTATTACACATTTGCAAAGCTGTTAAAGCGTCATCACAGTTACTATTATAGTTTCGTTTTTAAACAATGTAAATTCCCCATTAACACTGTATGCGAAGTAGTGTTTAAAACAGAGCTAAAGGTTTCTATAATTTTTGACACCGTATCTGATATTTTCTCTGGGTCGTATTTTTCAAGGGTTGTTGGAAGACATAAATTTAACAAAAAAAAACGCTCATTAAACGTTCTGAAAAACTTTCTTTAATCAGTTAGGACAAAATCTGGTATAAAAATAACTCTTTTACAATAGTTTTCTGGTAACAGGCTAGCTTTAGCTGAAAAAGTATCTTTGTGTGTTTGTCTTGAGGCAATCCTGGGTTTTTTCTTCTCTATGTCATGCTCTATGGTCTTTTTTAGCTTCTTTAAATATACAAAGTTTGAAATAAGAATCCACGTTCGCTCTTTTTTGATGTAGAGTCAATTAAAAATTTTAACTTTAACTTATCCGACTCTATATTCTTAGTCTGTAAATATTTACTATATGGTAAGGTAAGTGTAAATATATCTGCTAATGAGTATATTATCAAAACAAATTCACAGTCACAAGCAGATTTTAGAAGAATACCTGCTTTACTAGAAGAAGTACTATTATCTCATTCCGATATATATTTCAAAGTTTTACTATAAGAGGCAAGTCCGACTGAAACTGTAAGATAGTCATGCCTCTCTATCCATCTTGTCTGACAGGGGATTAATAATTTACGTTATTTTTTTAAAACAAAATTTCTTTTGGAAGAAGCTTGAAAAAGTTACGATTTCTTGAATAATACCGTTATGATTTCTTGAATAATACCCGTTGTATGTTTAACACTTCTTACTGTAAGAGATTTCGTTTCGATAGAACAAGGTTAAGAGCGTGATTAAAGCAAAAATAAATAATAGCTGTATAATTGGATTTATTTAAAGCAGCTTAAATTAGAATATATCTATATAGACAGTTATTTTTTCTAAAGTCGGCGGCATAAAACAATTTTAATTTTAATAAACGTTTAACACACAGGGGGGGGGGCGCCCCCCCTTTGGATCCGCCACTGAGAACTATAGCAATATAGACCGAATCAGCTAACCTAAACTAGCTAACTAATCGAAAAATCTTGTCTTTCAGTATCACGGATCTTCCGCCTAAAACTTAAATATGTTACCTTTAATTCTGTCATTAGGCTCTCGTGAAATCCAATCGTAGCGAATTTCGATCCACTGTAGTCCGTGCAGTTGTAGGCCCCCAGAAGCCCCGTAAGGCTCCCCACTGTAGCTATGTGGCCCCGTCCATGCTTTATCATATCAGGCAAGAAAGCTTTGGCAGTCTGAAAAAAAAACAAGAAACAGTGTAGTAACGTATTATTTAAATTGATTTACTGAGACTTACCCAATAACAAGACAGAGTATTGACTTTGTAAGTCCTTTCTATCATGTAGTCGGGCAGTTCCAAAAAGTTCTGGCCGCAAACAATGCCGGCATTGTTGATCAGCACGTCGATCGATCCCACTTCTTCTTTCACGATATCCGCGGTTTTGTAGATGTTCAGCCGATCTGAAAGATCAACCGTGTACGTGTATATCTTGTAGCCTTCTTCGGATACTTTTTCTTTCAATTTTGCCATGGCTAAAAAAATAAATCTCCTTATTGCATCTATCAACCTATGATTTTCGTAAATGAACGAGTGAATATGTTTACCTATGAAACACTTAAATAAGTAAACCACTTAAAGATTACCACTAACTTTATTTAAACATATGTTTAAATAAAGTTAGTGGAAATCTTTAAGTGGTTTACTTATTTAAGTGTTTCTTAGTTATGGATCTCCATCAAGTAAAGGCTAATCGATTAAATACTTTTACCTACGTTTGTAATCTTAGATGTTATAAGGTGATGTCACTGATCTTACCCTTCTCATTAATATCCCACACCACTACTTTTGCCTTGTACCTCGCCAGCCTGATTACCAGTTCTTGTCCTACACCACCTGCACCTCCGGTTACCAAAACGGTTCTCCCTCTTAAGGATTTAAGAGTCCTAAAATTAAAATTATATCATAGATCAGACCAAATAAACTTCGATCAGACCTACTTTAGGAGGCGTAGGTTTTTAATTCGGTATATATGCTCTTCTGGCTTCTCCTTGATCAGTAGATCAATGCTCTTGGCGAGGAATATTTAGATTTAAATACTGCATATACATGTATAACTGTGTTTGAAGGACCCTATTACAACCGTCCGATTTTTTGTATTTTGAAATATAAATATAAAGTACTTAATTTATTGCGATTTATTTTTTACGACCCTACAAATGAGAAAACTTTAGTGAAATAAATTAGGCCTGCTGCACATTGAGCGCAGGATAGCTAGGACAGCAAAGCCGAGTACAGCAGAGCTTTTTGTAAGGTTACTGAACGGAATGCGGTACCACCGCATATTGTACGTAGTAACTTGCCGGGACTAGGTAGAGGATAACTTTAATAATTTTTACTACAGTTTTCATCGACTGCGCTGCGTAGTATTATAAAATATATTGAAAGGTTTTCAAATAAAATGGAGGTACTATATGAAAAAATATGGGAAAATAAGGTTTTGAATCACTAGTGATAAAAATTAGTACAAGGATGATATATGGGGGGTCGAAATGCCTCTGATTCAAATGATAATAGTCATTTGGAAAAATTATATAACAGACAATATCTTTTCTATTTCCAAATAGGATTCAAAATCCAAAAGTCGGTTTAAATAGGAGAAGTCCATATTATTTTTAAAACGACCAGAAGGGGGACACACAGAAGAAATAAACTATGTTGAATATGGACTCATCGCACACAGAGCACAGGAATGCTTGGTTATTACAGGGACAAATTTCTGTTCAAAAATATTTGTGTCTCGTTTACCAGAAAATAAAGTTCTGTTGTCCCGCTTTTGTGAAACACCCTGAATTTTATTTTAACATTTTTAAAAGCTAACATATATCTACAAGTCAATGAAGTTATACATTTGTTACATATCCTCCGCGGTTTTAAATACATTTAAATGCATTTTCGCTTATTTTGTTATCAATAGAAGCGAAAATAGAATTCTGATACCTATTCATTGATGTTTATTCAATTCTAAATATTCTAATTCTTATTCTCTGACTGGTTGCGGCGTTGCTGAAGTATAATCTTTTGCGGTTTTGCAAATTGTATTTTTTCAAATTTGTGTTCTATTTTTAATTGAATCTAAAAGTAACATCCGATGTGCCTACAAGAATATTATATCATCTTTCAAGATCCTAACCAATTCTCTTTTTTTTTTATTTACAGCCATCTAAAACATCAAATATGATATTGTCACGATTAACAACCGTCCGAACGTTTTTGTGCTACCCTATAGAACTAGCCGCCGCCCGTGCCGCTCGCTTCTTTGTCTGTATGACTCATCGCCCGGCCGGTAGCGAAGATTCGGGATCGCTGGAATTATCTCGATAGCCTCGTCGAGATCGTATAGAGTGGTCTCGGAATACTTCCCGAATATTCGTGATAGATTGGAGATTATATATAAGCAGACCTAAGGCGAATGTTAGGCAGTTAGTTCAGTTAACCATTGAGTGTTGAATAGATGGTGGTAAAGTTATAAGAGTAGTTTAGAGTGTTAAATTGTAAACAGTGGTAGTGAATAAAGAGAGTATTAGTTGAAAATAGCAAAAGTTGTAATTCTGTTAAGAACCCACGGGAAAAACGTAACATTTGGTGTCAGAAGTCGGATTGTGATGGGACCGGACTTGCGAAGTATGTTTCGAGGAAAGAAGAGGTACAAGTACGTCAACGAGACCGTTTGATTGGTGGATTCTGGTAAAAGTTTATAACATTCTATGGTCAATACAAGGCAACAAACGGCAGAAATGGAGCAAATTAATAAAATGTTGGCCGATTTCATGGAAAATCTGAATGCTGAGAGACAAATAGAACAGGACCGGCTGCAGAAAATTTTTCAAGATCAAGAAGATAAAAAGCAAGCGGATCGGGAAGAGGATGAACGTAAAAGACAAGCAGAACAGGACCGGCTTCAGAAAATTTTGCAAGATCAAGAAGATAAAAGACAAGCGGAACGGGAACAGGATGAACGTAGAAGGCAAGCAGAACAGGACTGGCTTCATAAAATTTTACAAAATAAAGAAGATAAAAGGCAAGCGGAACGGGAAGAGGCTGAAGGTAGAAGGCAAGCAGAACAGGAACAGCTGCAGAAATGGATGCTGGATGTAATTGTAGGCGAGCAAGGAAAATTACAGAAAATATTGGACGGGCAAAATGAGAAATTTGAAAAAGAAGTAAACAATATACATAAAGAAGTTGTAACTGTACAAAAAGAAGTAGGAGACGTACAGAAAGAAATGAAGAATCTACAAGCAGAAATTTCCAGACTAAAAAATCAAGGATCCACCGAGAGGGTATTCGCCACAGGACAACATATTAAACCTCCAACGTATGACGGTCAAACATCGTGGACAATGTACAGAAGGCAATTTGAAGCCGCTGTTGTTGCCAACGGTTGGAATAACGAAGAAATGGCTACATTACTAGTGGTTGCACTTCGTGGATCTGCCCTGGAACTATTACAGACTATTCCCATCAGCCAGAGGGGAAATATGACATACTGGCAGCTGCCCTAGAGAGACGATTTGGAGACCAACATAGAAGACAACTGTATCAGGCACAAGTTAAGTCTCAACATCAGAAGCCTGGTGGAAACCTGCAAGAGTTTGAGGCAGACGTCAGACGTCTCGTTCAGTTGGCCTACCCGGGAGCGACAGAGGAATTTCAAGAGGAACTTGTTGCTGAATATTTCGTGGATGGTGTCAGAGATCCAGAAATTCGGAAGATGTTACGTCTAGCCAAATTTGATAGCAGCCGTGAAATTTTAGGTAGAGCTCTGGAAATCGAGGCGGCCTGTAACATTTCTAAGCCAACAATCAGGGACGTATCCATCAAGGAAGAAAATTTGGCGAACAGTTGTGAACTAACTGAAATGGGCGGTATTTTGAAGAAATTAACCGAAGTTCTTCAGGCCACGGGGAGATTCCGGGAGTCACTAGAAGTTAGGCCATACAACCGTAATCAGTGCTATAGATGTGGCAAGACTGGACACTTCAAAAGGGACTGTCGAGTACAAAGATTCCAGGAGCCAATAGAAGATAGGTCATATAACCGAAATACATCAAAGCAGTGCTATAGATGTGGAATGACTGGACATTTCAGAAGGGACTGTCGAGGACGGATATTCCGGGAGCCAACAGAAGTTAGACCATGTAATCAAAACGCTATAAATCAGTGCTGTAGATGCAGCAGGACTGGGCATTTCAAAAGGGACTGTCAAGTACAAAGATTCTGGGAGCCACCAGAAGATAGGCCACGTAACCGAAATGTTTCAAGTCAGTGCTATATATGTGGCAACATTGGGCATTTTAAGAGAGACTGTCGAGTACAACTACGACCTACAGCTCCATCCAGAGACAACAGCAGTTCAAAGCCAAGTCAGGAAGAGTTGGAACAATATAACTTTAAGGCTAAACACAGGGAAGGAATATGGCATAGTAATACAGATGCTTTATCCAGAAGGTCATGTGAGGATAATTATAAACATCGCCAAAGAATTGACCAACGAGAAGGAATCACTCCCATTAGGCGAATCAAGTTTAAGGTTGATCAGCAGTGGACCACAGAGCAACTAAAGAAAGATCAGCTTGATGATAATGAAACTGCACTACTACTGAAAGCTAAGGAAGAACGTCAACCAAGACCAAGCTGGAGAGATATTTCAAGTAACGGATCTAGTTTTAAATCTCTGTGGGCTCAGTGGAACTCCCTGGTAGTTGAAAATGGGCTCCTTAAACGAGCCTGGGAAAGCGCCGATGGCAAAGTAGTGAAGACGCAGTTAGTGGTACCAAGGAAGAGGGTATCGGAAGTTCTGGACGAAGTAAATAATAGAAAGTTTGGTGCTCATCTCGGAGTTAACGGAATGATTGACAAGATCCGCGACAGATTTTACTGGGTCAACTACTGCCAGGATGTGAAATCATGGTGCCAGCAGTGTTCAACCTGTACCTCAAGTCAAGGTTCCAGTGGGAAGATGAAACAGAATGATGTGGGCCTACCGTTTGAACGTCTCGCCAGTGACCGAATGAAGGCCCGATATGATCTCCAAGCTAACCCTAGGGGATTTCGGATGAACGATAAAGTCTGGTTATATAACCCGCAAAGGAAGACAGGAATATCTCCCAAGCTAACACCAGTATGGGAAGGACCCTATACGGTCATCAAAAGAATTAATGACGTTCTGTATAGAATTCAGCGTAGCCCCAGAAGCAAACTGAAAGTTGTCCACCTCGACAGACTGAAAGCATATCACGGACATGAAGTATCTGATCGGGACGATCAGATTTAAGAGGGAGGCAATGTCACGACTAACAACCGTCCGAACGTTTTTGTGCTACCCTATAGAACTAGCCGCCGCCCGTACCGCTCGTTTCTTTGTCTGTATAACTCATCGCCCGACCGGTAGCGAAGATTCGGGATCGCTCGAATTATCTCGATATCCTCGTCGAGATCGTATAGAGTGGCCTCGAAATACTTCCCGAATATTCGTGATAGATTGGAGATTATATATAAGCAGACCTAAGGCGAATGTTAGGCAGTTAGTTCAGTTAACCATTGAGTGTTGAATAGATATTAGTGGTAAAGTTATAAGAGTAGTTTAGAGTGTTAAATTGTAAACAGTGGTAGTGAATAAAGAGAGTATTAGTTGAAAATAGCAAAAGTTGTAATTCTGTTAAGAACCCACGGGAAAAACGTAACAATATTTTCTCCTATTAGGTAAATATGCTATGTTGGGGTTTGGAACATTCGGCAAAATGCACTAAAACGGAGTTTTATCCACTATACCAAAACAGAATTATTGCACTCGACATGCGTTTCGCTAAACTAAACTAAAAATCTACCTAACTCTCTTTTATACTAAGATTGCTTAATCAAGCGGAACCAATCGAACCAAACCTGGAATCACGCTCGATCAACCAATACAATAGACTATACGGAATAGGCCCTCTATCTCTATTTCTATTATTATTATCAAAAGCATGCTCGGCACACTTGATTTTTCTGCTTTGCCATACTTTAAATGAGCTATGTTTTCCTTGAATCGATCTTCTAGTTTGCCCAACACATTTTTGGTTACAATCTATGCGTCCAATTTCATATATTCCACTTATTCTAATATTTAAATTTTGTCCTTTGGACCACCTAATAATTTTTTATTGTTAAACTGAGTTTTTTTAATACCTTTTGGAGTGTTCTAGTATACTGAGGATTACATGATATCGAGACATATTTTCGTCCTGATTAACGAAAGAAGTGGAATCACGAATGGTCTTTCTAAATAAATGCTTATTAATTAATGAGACATAGTCACAAAAAACTAGTGCCGGAAATACGCTCCGGAAAGCCGGGCAAAGGACTATGAAAAGAAAGGCCCATGTGCTGGACAAGTCGCCACCCCAAGATAAATTTAACAGTCACAAAGCCCTTCAGGCAGATTCAGTACCAAATATCGAAATATATCTACATTGAAATATACGAGGAATACTGTCATCGTATATTGCGAGGAGAAAAACTGGGCCTTCCTTAAAAGAAGACTAGATCAGGATAACATCCAGTATCATAGTTATGCTGAATCTACGCAAAAAACTAAAGCCTTTGTTTTGAGAGGGCTAGACGGAGATATCGACATAGCAGATATCAAGCAGATATATAATATAAATATCACGGACTTATATAATATAAATGCGAAAATCATTTACTGAATGAAAAGAACCAGAGTACTCCTGTACCTAGTTGTTTTAGATACAGTATACATTCTGAAAAGACTAAACCAGGAATGTCGAATTATACTAGACGTAAGGGATTCTGGGAAAAGCGCATATCCGAAAAACCACGGTACATTGTACTGTGCGAAAAACCAATTATGCAGTGTAAGCGTTGCCACTGTTGCCAGTGCAGCAGGCAGCTACATACTGCAGAAGAAATATCAGGTGTTCTAAGTGCGCGGGGCCACACTAAATCACAACATGCAATTCAAGTGATGTGAAATGTGCAAATTGCGGCGGGGAACATCGCTCTATAAACATAGAATAGGCCACCCCTAAATCGAAATACGAATGAAATTAATAGAAATGTAAGTGCTAATAATATCACTGCAGATCCGAATATAAACTCAAACTTAAATGTACCTACATAGTAATTCAAACTTACATTGTAACGCTAACTTCCATAAACTCTCACACACTATCAATGAAATTAACTCGCTAGTCAATATTAGTGAGCTGTTTTTTTTTTGCGCTAGGCGAGTTTTTTGTCAATGCTCAGATGCATTATAAGATCCTTTACACAAATAGTGCACTAGATAAACATCGACCTCTCCTATTGGTCGATCCGCATGGCCCTCCGCTCGCTACGGGGGCTCAAGAGAAGGAAACTAACCAGGTGCTAACCGAAACTAACCCAAGACATACCCAAAATCAAGAAAAAACTGTTAAGAAACATAATGTTAAAAAAAATAATAAAAAAAGCAACGGGGATTGAACCCGGGTCGTCCAGGTGAGTCTCAGCTGTCTAAACATCTACACCACGAGAGCTCTTGACAGAAATTGATTGCATCACGAAGACATGTAATACGAGATGGATCGACCAATAGGAGAGGTTGATTTTTACATACTGCACTATTTGTGTAAAGGATCTTAAAATGCTGCTCAAATCATGTAATGGCGATAGAATTGCCATAGTTCAGGCAACGGTAAGATTCTTTACCGATGAACTAGGCAAATACAATATATAAATAAATGCCTCTATCATGTTTCAAGTATGTAGTTGGAATTGCAATTCAATCGGGCACAAATTGGGCGTGTTTAAGCAATTTGTGCATGATAATCCCTTCTCGGCTATTTTTTAATTGGAAATCCGCATCGACCCATGGTTCGTTTTGATATTCGGGGTTAACGTTAACAGGTCGAGATATCTGATAGGCCCAATCCGCGCGGAGTAGGTATGGCCTGCCTGGCGCGGAGGACGACCCGGTATAAAAGGGTTCACGGCATCCGCTCTTTGTGTGGTAGGTATGTGCTCTGCAGCAGAACATGTTTGCATTGACCGAGAGCGGCCTGCGCATCGCGGAAGCCTATGTTCGTCCGCACGCTCCCTTTATCCGTGATGACTTCTATGGCTTTCTTCACGGACAACAGGAAGTCCCTGTTGATCGGTGACCTAAACGCCCAGCACGTAGTGTGGGGTGCTGGGACAACGAACACTAGGGGTCCGATGCTATACCGAGCAATAGAAAATAAGCCAGATCTCCTATTACACCGCTTCGAAGTCCTACCTGGATGTTGCTATTACTAAGGGAATTGCTGACATCCCTCCGCTTCAGGCAATTAATGATCTAAACTGTGATCACCTCCCATAATCGCGAGTAGCCTTGAACCAAGGCGGTCAGAGACTTGTGAGATGAGCATATCATATAAGAATCTCGGTTGGGAGTTCTGGCGTAGATTAAATGAAATGACAGTAGTCCCTAGTCAAATACAGAGCGGCCAGGAATTAGAGGCACAAGCCCAAACATTTACCACTAATATCCAGCGTATCCGTGACACACTAGTTCACACTGTCAGGAAAGAGCGCCCTACAGAATCCCTCTCCAATCATATCCTTGTACAAATAAGGGCTAGAAATGCCATCAGACGTAGATGACAAAGATACCGCGCGAGAGCAGATTACATGCTGATGAATGATTTGACAAGCCTAATCCAAAATCAAATCAGTGAATACCGGTCATCCAAATGGATGCAATTCGTAAACTCATGAAATGCACAAGATGGCCCCTTTGGAGCCTGGCCAGGAGAGTCAGGGGAGCCTCTGCGCCCGCCGCTGCGCCCATGCTTGCAATTCAGCATAACGGCATTAAGATAATGAATGATGAAGGCAAAGCAGAAGCTTTTGCTGATTTCTTGGAGGGATTGCAAGTCATCCAAATGCATGCATCCATCGCATGCAACTAATACTGGTATTGCAGCAAAAATCAAGGCACAAAGGTACCCTATTCCACTGCCGGTATTGAATAAATTGCTTGTTACACCGGGAGATACTAGGGCTTTACTTAGCCGTCTGCCTCGGAACAAGGCTCCCGGGAACGATACGTTACCCTATTCAACGCTTCGGAATCTTCCGAAGAAAGCCCTTATTCATTTGATGCACATTGCAAATGCCATCATTCGCTAGCTGCGTGAGACGCGATGTTGATGCTATATTCTTAATTGTCTCCTTTTCATTATTAAATCTTTCTCTGCTGAGAGGAAAGTTAACCATACGGTGTACTAAAACTGAAAGCTGGCCATTTTGTGTTGGTCGCAGTCGAAGGAGCCATAAGGAATATATCAGTTAGTGGCAGTACTTTTTCCATAAATATCAAATTCTAGTGTGTTATTATCGTTCCTAATCACTAATGTACCTAAAAATGGAAGTTGGTCGTTGTTCTCGATTTCATACGTAAATTTAATGGTGGAGAAACGGTTGTTTAGTTTGGTTACAAAATCTTCGATATTAGCGGTTTTTGTATCGAAAATAGCGAAAATGTCATTCACATACCTGTACCATA
Source organism: Pissodes strobi (assembly GCA_016904865.1). Classification (NCBI taxonomy): domain Eukaryota; kingdom Metazoa; phylum Arthropoda; class Insecta; order Coleoptera; family Curculionidae; genus Pissodes; species Pissodes strobi. The sequence goes on from JAEQML010054039.1 coordinate 27,541, forward strand.
CCCTTGGTAAATATTCGAACTCCTGACTGATTTCATTTTCAAATTTACTCATGAAAAAAATAGCTAAGAACGGCGATAAACAGTTGCCCATTGCCGTGCCTTAAAGTTGTTGGTAATAGTTATATTTATATTGAAAATAATTTTGATCCATGCAAAGTTTGGTTAAAGCTAAATATTCTTGCTTGATTTCGTTATCATCTCAAGTAATTCATCAAGGTATTGCAAATTGCAAGGTATGTGGTATTGGTACACTAGGGAACACTGAGCTAACATCAAACGAGGTTAAAGTTTCACCTTCATTAATTACGCGATTTTCGACAAACAAAAACCGCTAATATCGAAGATTTTGTAATCAAACTAAACAACTGTTTCCCCACCATTAAATTTAATTATGAAATCGAGAACAATGACCAACTTCTATTTTTTTTATACTTTAGTGATTAGGAACGATAATAACACCCTAGAATTTGATATTTATAGAAGAAGTACTGCTACTAACCGATATCAGCGAATATTAACTACGACAAGAAGGTCCACTTAATGGCAAGAGAGCGCTACAAAGGAATCGTCGTTTATTTTCTTCGTTGCTTGGTAACGATCGGCGAACTTCGCCGCACACAGGTTGAATTTAAATAAAAGGTGGCCATAAACGATATTTTCGTTTGCGGTATATTTTATCAAATTTATGACCAAATTATTTATAGCACTCTAATACTCTATTTGGCTTTGGAAAAACTCAATTGATATCTTCTGAATTGTTTGCAGCGCCCTGTCAAACTTACGTTATGTTTTTTTTTATTATTATCACCAAATAAATATTTTGATAAAGTTTGTATTCAACTGGCTGTTTCAAAAATCTGTTAACGTTTTTAATTAGTTATTATTTATAACAATACTCAAGGTATGTAATAACTAATATTTAAAAGATTTTGTATTTTGTGGTCATGATTACACCATATTTCCGGATACTAATATTCTGACAAAAGACATCAAGGAGAAAATGTTGCTCGAATTGGCCCCATCTTTTAATATTTAGTTAAATTTTGGCGTTTTGGGTGATTTTAAAATTGGTTAAAGGTTTCGCACAATATATTTACTGTATATTTCATTCCTATTTTGTAATACAACACAACTAAAAAATAGCGATATTATCTTATATCGAATATTGACTCGACTATAGAATTTAGGCGTGAAAATTAATCTGACAAAAGGATGAGCTGGTCTATGGCCGCCGCGTCAAAGGTCGCCTGCCAACATGATTGTTTTATTTGCATCATGGCCTGCCGATATTCTGCTGGTGTTCGCGCGGGGAAGGAGACACACCGTTGACATGCCGGAGCGGAGAGTGATCCTTCTTATCATATAGTATTGCCCAAATACGTAATAAAAAGATAAATACTGATGTACTATACTGCTAACGCGCTAACACTCTGTTGAGGTTATGTGTTGATGTTATACCTAAATGTGCAACAACTGAAGCCAGATTATCAGAAAATGGCGCGTCAAAATGAGGATCCCTTATTGGCTAAATTTGTAACGTGCGCAATTTTCCCTGCTGCTGTCTTGTTCGAACATTTACGTTTCTCGCTTTTTTTTGCTTCATATGTTGTACTGAAAGTATTTTCAAATACGAAAAAGAAAGTTCCTGGCTTTAGCGGACATTATTTACCAGATGCGAGATCAATTCACTACTATGGTCGCCAAAAATTATGGAAAGCCAAAGTGTGTGAACCATAAGCAATTTCCACCCTCTCTGTCGGCAAAATCGACGATGCGTTTCGATCTGTATGGATCTCGTCAGGTCGATGCAGCCATATGACAGAGATTATGGAAATTGCTTTGCCTGCGTCTTATGAACTGTACTTGACGGGACGCAGCGGTAAAATGTTGTTCGTAGAAATTGCACCTGGTTCGAGGCAGGAGGCAGGAGGATTTCCATAATTTTTGGAGACCATAGTAGTGAATTGACCTCGCATCTGGTAAATAATGTCCGCTAAAGCCACGAACTTTCTTTTTTGTATTTTTAAAATGTGACGAACGTGAATTTGACAGATTGGTATTTTCAAATGTCATTTAAATTACCCTTAACGCAACACATTATAAAAATGGATTTTTAAAAGCTATATCTGTTGTAAAGTCATCGGTACGGGTGGGCAAGAAATTGAATAATCGATTAAACGCTTAATATTTTAGCAAATGACTGAATAATCGATTAATCGAAATAATCGATTATCGATATTTTCTGAAATATTAATCGATAAGTCGATTAATCGGTAATTTCTTAAAAGTGAATCGAATAATCGATTATTGTCGCCCACCCCTAATCCCATAATATTGTAATAAGTGAAACTGAAGCTGAAATTTCGGTACAATCGTTATTGCTGATGCAAGACTGATGTTATTATAAAAAGAGGTAATAAATACTTTGGCTGAATCAGCAGATAAAAATTTATAATTTAGTGTTAATATGTAAATATGGCTTTGATATTACCTTGGGATAGTCAGAATATAAGCAAGTGTTTTTGAACAACAGCTGCACTGATGCTTCTATATTTTTTACTAGTTTCGTCCCTATTAGATTAATTTTTCAAAATAGCGATAACTCTGAAATACTTGTATGGCAAAATTGTAGGCTCTCATCAACGCGTTTCTGTCGTCCGCTTAACATTCATTTTGCTCGTGAGACTCCTGGATTAACCGTTGCAAAAACAAAACTTGGATCATCGAATTAAAAATTTAAAACCCTTTTTCTTACAACGAAGGAGCCCTTAATTTTCAAAGTCATTTTTTAAAACGATTTAAGAACATACAAATGATTTTTATCGTTAGTGATAATTGATACTCCCTATATATAAATATGGATGATGAGCAAAAAATTCAACAATTATTTGTCTAAAACACGATATGTTAAACGTGTAATACTTAATAACTTTTATGTCTTATTTCTGGTAAACCTTATTATGGCCAGCTTTCCTAGAAATTTGACCAGTGTGCACCGGGTCCAAAGGTCACATGCCAGTATCATGCTAGTTTTCGCGCGGGGAAGGAGACATACCGTTGACGTGCCGCCGTGGAGAGTGAATCTTCTTATCGTAGTTAATATTCGCTGCCGATATATTCCTAATGACTCCTTCCACTGCGACCATCACAAAATGGCCAGCTTTAATTTTTTAGTACACGTGTGGTTAACTTTGCTGTCAGCAGAGAAATATTTAATAATGAAAAGAAGACAATTAAGGATATAGCGAAAGTTAATGGTTTCATTACTAATTTAATAATAGACTAATTAACAGGCATTTGTTTGGAAATACCATTTGTGATTCCACTTCTTTCGTTAATCAGGATAAAAATACAAAATATGTCTCGATACCATACCATATAATCCTCAGTATACTAGAGGACTCCAAAACATTCTTAAGTAGGTTTAAAATTAGTAAACCAAACTCAGTTTAACATTAAGAAATTATTAGGTGGTCCAAAAAGGACAAAATTTAAATATTAGAAAGAAGTGGAATATATGAAATTGGATGCATGGATTGTAACCAAAAATATGTTGGGAAAACTAAAAGAGCTATACAAACGAGATTCAAGGAATACATAGCTGATTTAAAGTATGGTAGAACAGAAAAATCAAGTGTTGCCGGGCATGCTTTTGATAATAATCATAGAATAACAATTAAAAATTTAAAATTAATCTATAATATAACTGATAGGAGATTATTAGGCGTATATGAAAGTATGGAAATTATTAAATGTAAGAATAGTTTAAGTAGAGATAGAGGGCCTATTCCGTATAGTTCATTGTATTGGTTGATCGAGCGTGACTAGTGGGATTCCAGGATTGATTCCTTTGGTTCCGCTTGATTAAGCAAACATTTAGTATAAACGAGAGTTAGGTAGATTTTAAGTATAGTTTTAATCATATTCTGAAAATGCTAACATGGTTAGCGGAAAGCGCGTCGAGTGCAATAATTATGTTTCGGTATTGTGGATCAAACACTGTTTTAGTTAGGTAAATATGTATAATAATTATATAATATGAAAAACTGTCAAATTGAAAGAATTTTTCTAAATATTTCTATTTAAGTTTAGATTTCAAATAATTACAACAATTAAAAAAAATACAATATGGCATCATCGCAAGGGATTATAAAAATATTTTAGAATTGGGTGATGGTTTCTAGAGGATTCAATTTTCCACCAAATAGACCAGGTGTGCAATTTAAAAACTAGTAAGTTTCGAGTAAATTTATCAATTTTGAACATTAAATTTAGGCACCACGAAAACTTACTTTTTTGTGACAGTCTAGGGACATGTAATAGTGGTTTTTATTATTTTTTTCTTAAAAACTAAGCAAGATATGAACATTATTGAAGGGACAAACTAGTTGCATTTTTAGTTTCTTAATCCGAAATAAACACAAAAATTAGATAGAAATTAGTGGCGTACACTACCGTTTTTTCCTTAAATTTTAACATATTTTGGAAAAAAATGCATTTTCGGACCTATGTTTATATAAACTTTTCGTCTTAAAATCACTCTAAGAGTCACCTCCTGAAGTTTGGCAACGCACTTAAATAACACCCTGTATAGGGCATAAGGTGTCTATTTAGTATGCATTTTGAAATCTTGTTAGCTGTTACAGATAGAACTATTTTGGTCTTCAAAGATGCACGTTTCAAAATTATTTTGAATTACACAGGGCGCTTCCCATAACCAGGACAACAAATAATTAATTTTTGGCAAATGCATTATATTTTTTACAAAGAGACATGTTGACAGAACCTTTTAAAGAAATGAAAAATATTTTCTGATTTAATAGAACTGATGCGATAGATTAAGCGATTACCTGTTTTCATAACTGTATTCGATTTTCTCAGATTGTCTTTTGTCTTGGTGATATGTTGCCTTCTCTGTTTTTATAATTTTGTTTCTCTCTTTTATTTGAAAGTGTTTATTTTAAATATTATTATTGTTAATATTGTAGTGTAAAATATTAAAATACTGGTAACTCACCTTAAGGCCGGAGGTGTGAAATTCAGGACTGTGGCTTCCGCTATATAGTAAACTGAGAGCCATATAACCACCAAGATATCCAACGCTCGAGTGACGGCCCTTAAAGCTGCTCTGTGGAGAGTTTTGTATATCGATCTCACTATTCTAAAAAGTAGTATACTTGTATAAGAACACGTAGAATAATATTTCTCCATTAATAAAATTTGAAAAGGTGTTTATTTATACAGAGTTTGTCCTAAATTTGGGTATGCCATAAATCTAAACATAATAGTTTGTTTTTGTGACATTGATATGTGGCAATGATCTAAAGTGTAGTAAATGTAGCAGGCGTTCATGGAAAAAATCAAATCTGCAAATAAGAATAGCCTTATTCTTAAAGATAAATATTTGGTGCAAATATATAATTTTTCAGTCAAGTTTAATCAGGGCATAATTGAAATATTCATCTATTCTTGGATGTAAGATGCGTATTTACTTGATTTCAATTATCTTATAGTTAGAATAAGAATGGCAGGCAGGATATATTGAAGAAAACCAAATCTTCTGTGAAAGGTATATTTGTCTTCAAAGAAGTGTCTGGTAGATATTCTTATTGCTATAATAACTATTAGACTTGAATAAAGAAAGTTTGTTCTTATAATAATAATTACACTCCAATCAAGAAAACTAACTATTTTAGTTCAAATATATATTTGTATTGACACATCTTATACCTACTTATACCAAGAAAGGTTAACATTGCATTTACCTACTATTCTTGAGTACAGACTATACCTAGTCTTCAATGCGCATGATTGATTAAACACGTTCGTATCCACGTCTCCTGTAATTTTATTTGTGGTTTTGCTGCAGTATAGCCTGGAAGACGATTTTCTGGCGGGGGGCGGTTGTATTTTGTGTGAAATAGTTGAAAGTGTTTAATAATGGAAGAATTATTGAAATCCTAAGACTTGGAACAAATTATTCCAAAGTGTTTAGGTAAATTTTTAGCTATTAAGGCTATTAATAATGTGATTTTATATTGCAAATGTTATCAAATGCCCACACATGCTGCCAGTGTGCACGCTGCCAGAATGTGTAGGCATTTGGTAACAGTTACAATATAAAATCACATTATTATTAACATTAACACTTGGAATACTTAATTTGTTCTAAGTCCCAGGATTTCAGTAATTCTTCCATTATTAAACACTTTCAACTATATCACACGAAAAAGAACTGCCCAATAAAATATATTATGTATTTCATTGAAGCATGTCGTATGTTTACAGACAGAATAGCAATATTTGCTTTAAATTCAATGTATCCTTATTTTAAGAACATATGCCACTTTGAAGAACTTAGGTAGGTATATTATGTTTACTTAAAATATAACACAGAATATATTGAAGTATAATATAGGTATAACATAAATATACCAATCTTCATGAAACAATAATTCCCCTGTGCTTGTTTCAAGTATTTACTCTTCTTAAATCAATACTAATTTAATCTTACCAAATAAGAATAACGTCTTATTAAATTGACGTAAAACTACACTTGCGACATAGGAAATGCAATTTAGCGTTGAATTAAGATTAATAATATGTTTGCCCAATCAAAACTCTTTTATCAAAATCTTACACGCATTTACTTTCAGGTTCTCATATAGGTTATCTCGATTTAGTATTTTTAATAATAGCAATTAGTGCGTCATTTTGGTAAAAAAAGGAAACATTAGTATGTCGACATTTCTTATCGTCCTCGGTCTCGTTAAAGAGAAACGTTGCAATTGTTCGAACAAGTGAATAGACTGTGCTGCACGCAAGAAATTTAATGCAACGGTAGACCAGTACCTATTTAAATATCATGCCTGAATGAATGCCGAAATTAGGTGGTAAATGTGAAAAAATAAATAACGCGTAATTTGATGTACAGGGTGTTCACCTATAATGTCCTCCCCCCTTTAACTTTGTTAATTTTTAAGCTAAAAAAAATAAAAAACAAAATTGTAGGTTGTTTATGTAGTTTTTGCACACGTAAAGAAAAAAAAAACAAAAAATTGTATAGTATACAGGGTAGATCAAAAAGAACCATTTTTTAAAAATCTAGCCCCCATTTTTTATTCGATTTTTCAATTCTACCTAAAATTCTAAGGATTTTTAATGTAACACAATGCCTATTCGTAATACTTTAGGAGTTATTGACAGTTGAAGTCGCTATTTTTTAATTATAATAATAATTTTTTGATCAGTTTTAAAACAGAAGATACAAAAGCACTACTCGAAGCAATGAGGTCGAATTGAGAAACTCAATATTTACACCTCAATGGCTTCAAAAGCTAATAAAAAAGTTATATTCTTAGGTGGCTGTTGCTGCGATAAAAAAAAGAGCAAGCAAAATAGCGACTTCAACGGTCAATAACTCCTAAAGTATTAGGAATAGACATATAGTGTGTTAAATTAAAAATCCTTAGATTTTCACGTAGAATCGAGAAATCGAATAAAAAATGAGGGCTAGGTTTACCCTGTATACTGTACAATTTTTTGTTTTTTTCTTTACGTGTGCAAAAACTACATCAAAAACCCTACAATGTTGTTTTTATTTTTTTTTGTAGCTTAAAAATTAACAAAGTTAAGGGGGGGGGAGGCATTATGGGTGAACACCCTGTACCTACTGACGGTCCCAATTGCGTTTTTAAAAACCGTTCGAGGACGTGATTTACGCGATCGCTTTCTATGATTTTAACGTGCCTCTAATTTTAATATGTTATATTTGAAGTAAATGCAGTAAGATCTTCAATTCTCTCCGTTGGTAGAACCTCCGAAGATGGTGGTAAATGCTAAACCCAAATAAATTATTATTCTTAACTAACAAAAATATGTGGGTTTTGTGGGGACCGAACCCACTGTCTTTCGATTCGAAAATAAATAAATGTAATAGCCAAAGTTCACTGAAGAACTTAGAAGTACCTATAAGTGTTTTGTTTTCATATATCGGGTTAATCACTGACTCACCGTAAATTTTTGCATTTTTATTTTTTTTGTCTCCTAAACTAATAACTTTACAGATATGGTATGATACGTCAACAAAATTATCAGGATACAAATTCTACGAATATTCCAAAAAAAAGGAAAAATTTGCAGGGCGTTCCATTTAAAATAACTACATTGCGTGTAGGGCAAAATTGGGAACTCTGGCAACGTTGCTGATGCCATTTTTAAATTCAACTTTTTAAAACCCCATAGTAGATAGAAATTTTCTTTAATATATTTAGCGGTTTTAGATAATCATGCGTTCCGCATTCCGAACTGACGGGACATCAAAGCTAAGATACACCCTCTACTCAAGAAGGGCCTGAAACTAAAAAAAGCAGTAGCCAATATGGCCACCCTAGTTGGGACCAAAACTAAATGCTGTAAAGGGTATATTTCGAGTATTTATTTAAAATATGTTCAAAATTGTGAAATTTGTGCATTTGCAATGAACAATTTATACAAATCAGGTTATTTATCGTGTTATTGGCAAGGCCTTTGGTCTGTGTTTGTGCAAATAGTATCTTAACCCTACTACACTACAGCACTACACTATATTATTATTATTATTATTCTATATTATGCAATTAAATACTTATAGTCAGTTAGGGACTGATTGATCTGGTGCAAGGTGTCTTTCCACAAATATCTATTATAATTTCCGAACTGATAATACCTAGTAATATCTAAAATAACTGAAATTTTAATATTCTGCCTGAAGTAAACAAAGCAGCCCTTAAGGTTCTTATTTTGTGGATTTTTAATAATAATGCCTTCTTACATATTTATGTTAACTGCCTTATAACTCTACATATAATAAGTTTTAGGTAACCACAGATATTTTTAGGCAACAGCCGGACAACATCAGAGGTTTGATTTTGATGCCTCAGTTTGGGTTAGAATACCTAAACATTTTTTATTTGTAGCATTATTGAATATTGATTAAGAATTGTAGAGTGGTTTTACGTACATGTTGTAGTATTAAAGCATGTGTAAGCTTTGGTTTAAGTTTAGTCGCTTAGTTAAGAACACTGACTTTCAAATAATTGTGTATAATAGTGTTGAGTGAATTAAGAACATGGTGTTAACCTGTTGCGTTCCCAAATGAAGAGATAATTATAAAAAGGAACCCAAAGTGGGAATTTTTTCATTTCCAAAAAAGGTCAATTGGGGCACCAGTGAGTAAATTCAATTAAGAGGAAAAATCATTGGTTCCAACTAAGAATACTCGGGTAAGTTTTGTTTTTCTATTTTTATAGGCAGTGATCAGTGACTAGTCATACACACTGTATTTTTGAAGGCTGTGCCTAACACTATGTGCACAACATATGATATTAATGAATTGTGTGATTTTTCTATTTTTTGCCTTAAAAGATATCGCTTACTTTAGTCCTAGGGTGGTTTAATTGTATTCAATGACCGTCTTGACTGAGATCTCGGTCCAAGGCAGGCAATTAAAGTAAATATTAAGTACATTATCTTATTTAAAGAGTCTTTAAAAAATATCTAAGTAACTATGTATTCTTGTTTTAGTTTATATACATTTCGAGCTATAATCTAAGCAAACCACTGTATATTTATAAATTAATAGCCATAGTTGCTATATTTTACATATTATAATAATTGTTAAGCTACTTATAAGTAATAATTACTATATTACTTGGGGGTGCCAAGTAGACAAGCCTCCTCGTGGTGTACCCTGGGCAACGTGATTATATCACGGCTAAATAGTCTACAAAACCGGCTGCCAGACTATCCATTGTGATCTCCTGGCAATAGGTACATGCAGCTAGGTGACCGAAATAAAACAAATGGTCCTTGTAAGGACCAAATTAATGACTAGAAGACTTCAGTTCGAATCTACCAGCTGAATATAGAGGGCATCAGTGGAGCTAAATGTGAATACCTCACAAAATTCCTTCTTGACAACAGCGTCGATGTGGTTCTACTCTAGGAAACACACGCGACCTCGAAGACCTACAAAAAAGAGCAAGAATCCACGGTTTTGATCTGATTGGAGCCATCTTTCACCGAACGTACAACATCGCCACATATGCTCAAAATAACATCGATCAGGCTCAGCTCCTGTCCGCTCCCTCAGAAAATTACATCCACAAAGTAGAAATCTCATTGAATAATTTAAAATTTGTAAATGTCTATACAAACCCCCCATCAGGAATGACCTAATGACGTTCTCCCTATATCCGAACATCCAACGGTATACGCAGGTGATTTCAACAGCCACCATGAGATGTGGAGATATGCCCGAAGCAATAGCCGCGTAGAAGCTCTCGTAGAATGGTCCGAGATAAATAAATTGAGCCTTATTTTTGACGACAAACAACAAAGCACATTGCACTCGGCTGCGTGGGATAGGGATTCCAACCCAGACCTATGTTTCGTGACTACCGACAGCAAAAACAGACCACTACCGATCCAGAGAAAAGTTGCAACTAACTTCCCCCACAGTCAACATAGACCAACCATCCTGGAAGTTGGTATCTCCATACCGCTGATCAGGTCTACCCCCCGACACAGATGCAATTTTCAAAGAGACGACTGGAAAGGATATGCCGTCGACCTTGATAAGTGCGTCAGGTTCATACCTCCTGTGCCAAAGAATTACACACGTTTCCAAAATGCCGTAATAACTACAGCCAAAAAGTACATCCCGAGAGGTTTTAGAAAAGAATACATCCCAGGATGGAATGAACACTCTGATCAACTGTATCAGGACTTTATCGATAGCTTGGATGCTTCTAGACGACATTGGTGGACGGGAACGATGGAAGGGATGGATTTCTCCCGATCAAGTAGGAAAGCATGGAGCCTTCTGAGAAAACTCGGTGGCTCTAATGCCCACCTGGAAGAAGAAGCTCACATATTTCACCAGAGCTGGTGGCAAACAATATTATTAAGACCTCGAGAGCCACAAATACCACACCACCGAAATTTAAAAAGAGTTAAAAACACTACGTAATGAATCTCCGATCGAGTTAGACTTCTATAGACCATTTGTTGCGGCCATTAAATATATGAAGTCATGTAAAGCCCTGGGAACCGATGGAATCCATCCAGAATTCTTGATTCATGCTGGGAAAAATATAATCAAGTGGTTGAGACACTTTTTCTCCAAAATCTTGACAAGCAACCATCTTCCTAGAGAATTAAAAAAAATGAAAATAATATCCATACTGAAACCGGGAAAACCAACGGATCAGCCACAAAGTTATAGGCCCATAGCACTCCTGAGTAGCTCATACAAACTCCTTGAGCGACTCATCTATAACAGAATTAGTGGTGCTATCGAGGAGCTTCTGCCTCCAGAGCAAGCAGGATTCAGAACTGGTCGCAGCTGCTGTGACCAGGTGCTTGCATTAACATATCACCTAGAGGCTGGCGTCCAACAAGACCTGAAGACGTCTGCAATGTTCCTTGGCTTAACATCAG
>JAEQML010054040.1:0-39016 GCA_016904865.1 Pissodes strobi
ATCCAACAAACCTTTTTCAATTTAGTTTCTGTGGAACATTGTTCTATCGATGTTGTAAAATATTTTTATATGGGCATTATATAAATACTATGCTTGCCACCCTCGCGGACGTCTAATGAAGTCGCTGCCGAAGGCCTTCTTCATTACACTATCCAAAAATCGCCTAGCAATATATAAATATTGCCAAAGCAACGTAGAAATGAACTGAAGTTTTCTAAACACTAGAGAGAAACGTTTAAGGTCTGCCTTATCTCCAAGATTGCTAGAGCGGGGAGCTGGCGTTGAGCGTCCGCTGTAGCTACACATCAGCTTTTTGATCAGATAGAGAGGAATGATATTAAAACTAATATGATAACTAGCTGTTAGTCGCAACATTTCATGCGATTAGATCGGCGATAGAGGCCAATTTAAGGACTTTATTAATATTTTAAAAAACTGTTTTAGTTTTAAGGAGTTTGATCATTTCATCGCCCATAACCCCTTTCCTTCAATATTAAACAAAGAATGGAAATACCTTGAACATAAAATAAACCACAAGCAAAAAATTAAAATTAAACCATATTATTTCTAAAAGCTGATATATTAAGCATGAGTGTCGCGCGTGTAAAATTGTAAAAAAGAAAAATTAATAGAAATGACCAACAAAACACTTTAGAGCAATAATTCTATTCTGGGGTATTTTTCCTCATTATTGTAACGGCAAATATAGAGGCAGGAAGCATATTAGCATATTTAGAAAACTAAATATTGGAGCTATTACTAATATATTCTGATTAAAAAAAACGTTGACACTTCTATTACACAGTATATGAGGTAAACGTTTGATATTTTACACAGGTAATTTTACCAATTTCGTGTTAAGATGTACAACAGTTATGACATTAAAAAGATTCAAAGTCTCAGGATCAAACCCTATAATCTTAATGAATAGTATATTTTTGTACAAAGTAGATAGACCAATATGTGTTGGTAATGTACTGATGACAATATTTCTTCTTATAAATTGTACATAATTTTGACACAATTTTTGTACGATTATTTAAAAAAAAATAGTGATGTAACGTTTTAGAAATAAAAATAACGTTTTTTTTTTTTTAATATATGTAAATATCAAGAAATATCCAGTCAAAAGAGACACAAATTTAAAGAGTGCATTGTGTACTTTTATTTAGGTTTCCTCATATCGCTAATGTGCCACTTACCTTAATGTGCCCAGTAATTTATACAGAAGATATGAAATATGAGATAAAATTGGAGCTCGGGTCTGTATTTTGACACAAAGTTTGAATATAACCACATATACTTATACTTACACCGTCTTTGTTAGTGCTAGACATAAAACAAGCAAGCATCCATTATTTCTCAATCTCAAGCATTGTTCAATATAGTCAAACCTGTTTTGTAATTTGCTCTTTTACTTTACTTAAGTGAAGTTTGTAATAATCCCAAAATTGTCACCTAGCTTAATGAAAAGTTGTTGGGTTAATTACTTAAAATGATCATAAAAATCATATATTCCTTTCTTTACAATGTGTCATACGCGACAACCCAATCAAAATTCCACTTGATGCAACACTACTGTTGGACAGTGGCAGTAGGTGGCGCCGCATACTGGGGAGCGTATGCAGGGTACCCCACGTGGGTTGCGGGATACTGTCCATAGGGACCTCCTTGATTCTGCTGGTACGCGCAGGGATTGGCGGCACCTGAGAGTCCACGGCTCTGGAAGAACTTGTGACTGATGATGGACTGAAGTCCGTCCGGAACTCCAGGAGTTGCGGGGGTTTGCAGCATGTATGCAGGATTGTTGCCTGCGGGCATGTAGGAAGCAGACTGCATGGGGTTCTGGTATTGCTGACGCTGATTGTAGCGTTGGTTGTTGAAGTTTCTCTGATTTCCTTGGCCTGGAACAACGGATACAGTTAACCTCCTCTAAGCAAATAATGCCTTTAACATACACATATTAGGGAATCCTTAAACCTTGCGTTTGAACATTTATTGAAAGTGAAAATGATTGGTAACATTTAGGTTAAGCTAGATCTAAACAGCTTTTATTTTTGTGTGAAATGCTTAACCTTTTGTTTGTCTTACATAACTGTACTATATCTCTTATTTATTCCATTATAACTGATATTCAAAGAGCACACTGGAACCAGTAACCAGAATATCCATTTCTCTACATACAATTTGTATTTGTCGAGATGCCGTTGGGTGCACACGTGTGTGCTCGATGCTCCGAAAATTTTATCGTTAGTACGAAGTTAGTTACTTGCAAATTCTGCGATAAATGTTATCACCCTCACTGCCTATCGATGACGGATAGTCTATACAAACCACAGGAGTGAATAATGCAAATCTACTGTACAAGAATGTACTAACTGTAAGCACGCGCACGTAGTATTAAAAATACCGAATATCGATTACAGACACAGTGTTTTTGACAAAAACTGTGTTTGTTATGCGAGAGCTTTAGAAAGAGTTAAAGCAAGGACAGTATATCTAGCAACTACCGTCAACATCAATTGAGTCTTCTTCATTGCATAGAGTATTGTTTTTGCACGTGAACGCTCAAGGACTTTTATCTCATAATAAAGAGATTGATCAATTACTGCGGAATAAAGACCCATATGTTGTCTGCGTGAATGAGACTCATCTAACTCCTGAAATAGCAGACGAAGAAATAGTCATACCTGGATATAATTTAGTAAACTGTTATTCAAACAGCCGTCACACTGGAGGGACGATTTATATTAAAAGTTTTCTTGAATGCCAGGTAGTTAGTAGTGAGGCTGTAGACTATGACTGCTGGGCATTATGGATAAGGGTGCAAATTAAGAAGGAGAGGGTCATGGTGGGTGCTATCTACAGATCCCCCAACGGTAACTTTAGGGAGTTTTTAAAGTATATGGAAGAAAAGTTAAATGATGATTGTATCCATGAGCAAAAAACGGTAGTCAAGGGTGATATGAACATCGCCTTGATAAAAAATGGTAGTGACGTAAAAACTTTCAAAAACATAATGCAGGGAGCAGGTGTAAAGCAAATCGTTGAAAAAGAAACCAGAATAACTGATGCGTCGGCTACCTTAGTTGACCATATAATACAAACGATTTTAATGCTAAGGAGGTTTTAAGAGATTTCCCCATGGTGAGTGACCACGAAATTATTGGTACTCAGTTGACGTTTGAAATATCAACAGAAAAGACGCGGGATATTTATTTTAGAAACTTGAATCCAAGAGCAATTTCGAAATTGACTGAAGAATTAGTAGGCGCACACTCAAACGTAAACACCTTATATACTGACTTTATGAAAGTAATTCAGTCAGCATTAGACAAAATTGCGCCTATGATAAAACATAAGTCAAAAAAATATCCCTGGATCACAAGAGTTGTTCAAGAAACGCAGAATAAGAGAGACAATGCGTATAAAAATTAAATCGAACATGCTCTTTTAACTGATACATTTGTTTGATATCAGCATGCTCCTTTTAAGCATGCTCCTGAATAATCATGCTCAAAGCAAACACTCTAATAGACATGTCATTTACTAGCAGACTCACGGTCAGTGTAATGAAGAAACATGGAAAACTAAGTGGCTATCCGCACAGAAATGATTAAAATAATCTTATTGCTTGCAATGCCATACATCCGAAATCTTCTGTCAACACGAAAGAAAAAAGAAGGAATAGGACGATTTTGGTCCGTGCCTGGATAACTAGAAGAGAAAAGCTTGGGTTCCAGATGCAATTGTGGCTCCGATACAGACTTACAAATCTTAGTGTTTTTTCATCTCCTCAGCGAGACATTTTGACGCGAAGTCACAGACGCACACCTGCTGCGAATTACTGATCGAAAACATCGACAGTGATCGATACTAGCATGCTCATTATAAATACGTTCCACACTTGCTTATGAGCAAATCCCCCTTCACCCCCGCCTCAGGTAGCACGCTATAAAATCGACCGCTGTTCGATTTGTGAGCATGCTCATTTAACCATGCTCGATACTAGCAATGTTTTCGACACAGTTGCCACTAGGTAGCAATTGCTCAATAATAGTATGCTTTCGTGCTACGTAGTAGTATGTCTTAAAAGGTACAGATAGACATGCTACTACGTAGCACGAAAGCATACTATTATTGAGCAATTGCTACCTAGTGGCAAGTGTGTCGAAAGCATTGCTAGTATCGAGCATGCTTAAACGAGCATGCTCACAAATCGAACAACGGTCGATTTTTGAGCGTGCTACCTGTGGCGGGGGTGAAAGGGGAATTGGTCATAAGCAAGTGTGGAATGTGTTGCATGCTAGCATCGATCACGGTCAATGTCAACCATCAGTCATTCGCGGCAGGTGTGCGTCTGCGACTTCACATCATAATGTCTCGCTGGGAAGATTAAACAACATTAAGATTTGTAAGTCTTTATCGCAGTTACGAATGCCTTTGGAACCCACGGTCACCACTGTACAAAAACCATATAGCAAGAAATAATGCTTTTCATGTCACTACACTGACGTGAGTCTGCTAGTAAATGACATGTCTATTGGAGTGTTTGCTTTGAGCATGATTATTCAGGAGCATGCTTAAAAGGAGATGCTGATCTCAAGCAAATGTATCAGTTAAAAAGGCATGCTCGTTTTAAGCATATTTTGTCTGACCAGAGCAAGTGGGGATTGGAATAACTTTAAAAGTCTTCGCAATAGACCAACCTCAATATGGCTTACTGAAAAAACTAAATATTACAACCAGAATATAGACAGGTGCAAGGGAGATAGCATAAAAATGTGGAAAACATTGAAAGATTTAATCGGCAATAAAAAGCAACTATTAGACTTGGAAGATATTGACTTTGGTGGAAATTACGAAAAACCGGAAGAAAAATTCAATAATTTCTATGCAAATAGTCTCGTGGAGATCTCAGATAGTATGGGACTCTCATTCGACAGTAAACAACCCTTTCCAGCTGTCGCGCTTTGAAACTATCAACCTTTCTCAGCTTAAAAAAATTACTTGCGGGCTCAAAAATAAAAGTACCAGTGATGAATCGCTAAACATTAGGCTGGTGAAGGACCTGTTTTGTGTAATCGGCTATCCACTGCTCTATATAATAAACGCCTCCCTTTCATCTGGTAAGGTGCCTAGTGAGTTAAATTCCCATACCGAAAGTTTCTAAGCCAACTGTGCCCGCCGAATTCAGACCGATAAATTTGCTTCCAGTTGTGGATAAAATTATTGAAACTATAGTGTGTCAACAGTAAAGAAGCTATTTTGAATCCAATAAATTACTATATATCGGACAGTCTGGATTTAGAAATATCCATTTGTGTGAATCAGCCCTGCAGTATGTATGTGAAATGAGGAGAAGAGACATAAATGAAAACAAGGTTGTGCTTAGCGTCTTTGTGGACCTGCAACGTGCGATCGAAACTATTGATCGGGATATCCTCATCGAAAAGATGCGCCTGTATGGGGTTAGAGATGAAGCATTAGAGTGGATTAGGGATTATTTAAGCAACATATTTCAAAGAACTAAGGTAGGATGTAATATTTCTAGTGAAATAGAAAGTGTATTAGGAGTCTCGCAAGGTAGTGTTCTTGGACCTTTTCTTTTCATTGTTTATGTCAATGATATTTACCAGGTTTTAAAGAAATCTTTTGTAAACCTGTTTGCGGACGACACTCTGATTTCTGTATCCGGCAAGATTTCGGGGAAATTACTGATATTTTGAACAACGAGCTTATACTGCTTTATGACTGGCTATGTAAAAATAAATTAAAATTGAATACAGCGAAAACAAAATGTATGGTTATAGGTTCTAAGACAAACCGTAGAAAATATGCGGAATTATGTATGAATGTTA
Source organism: Pissodes strobi (assembly GCA_016904865.1). NCBI lineage: Eukaryota > Metazoa > Arthropoda > Insecta > Coleoptera > Curculionidae > Pissodes > Pissodes strobi. Next base: position 5,862 of record JAEQML010054040.1, read on the forward strand.
ATATAGGCGGGTAGGTTGTTTCCTTTGTTTCAGAAATCAAATATTTTGGGTGTCTTTTTGGATCCCCAGTTGACTGTTTCTGGCCAGGTAGATTATCTGCGTAAAAAAATAGGTAAAAAGTTGGGTTTCTTTTATCCTATTTCAAATTGTTTATCTCAATGGACAAAGATGTTAATCATTAACACCATTGTTTTACCTCATTTAACTTATTGCGATTCTCTTCATCCAAGAAGACATACAGAGATTACAGATACAACAAAATAAAGCAATGCGTATAATATTTAAGTGCGTCAGATATACACCTATTAAAGATATGTTGCAGACACTAAATTGGTTGCCAATTATACAGAGCGTAAAGAGGGCGAACCTCATTTTAATTTATAAGATAGAAAATAATAAACTGCCTGTTTACTTAAAAAACTTTCTTGTTAGGAGATCCCATTTTCACGAGCATAATATTCGTTCTAGACAACAGTTTCATATTAATTCTGTTAAGACAACGGCATTGCAAAAAACGATATTTTTTGAGGGGGTTCGTCTTTTTAATGCTCTGCCCGAAAATGTCCGAAACGCGCCAACTGTAAATATATTTAATCACAATGTTTCGACATATCTTATGCAATTGTATATAGCAAGCAATTAATAATTAGTATGTCATGTGGTTTGTGCATTTATAGTTTTGTAATTACTAGCCAAGTGCTAAATAAACATAGTATTTATTTATTATTTATTAATATTATCATACCCTTACCCCTTGCGAAGCATTGCACATATTTAGGAATGATCACCCAATACCTGGCGGAGCTGATGTTCTTATAAGTGGGTCAAATCATATAGGTTGAAATCGGCACCTGAGCCGCAAAATAATAGACAAGGGTAACAAAAACCACATTTTTAACACGATATATTTATATTAACAACCTGTCTTATTTATTACCTTTCTTGACGATATCGCTCCTTGAAGGGATAAGTGATGCTGGAGCACTAATGGAGAAATATCATACGATTTCCGAAAAATGAGGCATGCTTTGAGAACAAAAGTATATTATTATTCTGAACGTGCCAAAGATTGAAGACTATAAAGTTCCATAAAAGCGTTTTGGACTACTAATTCTGATAGATTTTTTTTTAATTTAAGTTTATTATTATCGAAGTTTGTTCCAATTTAATAAGTGCAATTTTATTACCAAACAGATTATTGTACCTTTGCTGGTGCTTATGCTGAATTTGAATCTGATTCGCCCTGTGGATAATCCAAGACACATTTCGACATTTTATGAAAGAACCAATTTAACGAAACGTGCAAAACGTACAAGGAAAAATACGTTGATATTTTAGACTCTGCAATTAAGTATGGAAGTCACTCCGCTGCCGGGGCGCGCCGGCGATTCGCTGGCAGTACCGGCACTATATGAAATTAGTTGCCGCCGCTGGTTTCCGCATCGGCCCTTAATTGACAAACCCGCATGTCACATACCCTCAAGTACTAAACGCCATGCATTGCCCTTCGCTCGCTTCAGTAGCAAAACCAACAAAAACTAATCAAAGACATGCTCAAATAAAAAAAAAATCTATAGAAATGTGCTAGCAACTAAACTGCTAACGACGATTCGCGCAAATTATTTGATACATAAACCTGGAATACGAAATGATATCTATCAACTCGTGAAGATAAAACTACTTTAGAGGTTAGAATAGACGGCATTCTAGAGACGTCTTAGTTGCCGGTTCTTTTGTAGAAGCTGCTGCCTGAATTCGTGCTTTTACTTTCCGGAAACCAGCGTCCGTTGAGGAGTAATTTTGATTTAATATACAAAATGTTTCATTATAGTGAGTCTTTGTCATTGTTTGTCCTCTTTCTTCTTTTCAAAATTTAACCAATACCTGTAATTTTGATTTAATATACAAAATGTTTCATTATAGTGAGTCTTTGTCATTGTTTGTCCTCTTTCTTCTTTTCAAAATTTAACCAATACCTTGGTTGTTTTTGATCAGGATATGTATCAATATTTAAATAATTTGTAAAAATTGTTAAAATTACCATAATTATTTCTGCCTTGGCCATACAATGGTGGGCTGTAGCTCTGCTGATAACCCTGTGCACTTTGGTACTGAGCGCCCTGATACTGATTGAAGCCACCATTATTATATCTTGGTTTTTGATGGAAATTATTTTCTCTGTTGTTCTGGGGACCATTCTTGGGAGAACCACCAGTATTTTGTCTGTTGCCGTAAAACTCCATGCCATTAAAGTTGTTCTGCGTTTTCTTTTGCCAAGCCTGGTTACCAGAATTATTCGAGTTTGGTGATGAATTGTCCTGTAAGAACGCAAATCAAGATTCTTATAAAACCATGCATTTATCATAATCAAAGTGCTTAAGACAATAATTACTGTTACTGTGTTCTAAAAAATTATATATCCCTAAACAATTATTTGTACTTATTTACAAAGTAAATTGCAATTATATAATACAAAATAGATATCAATTCGAAAATTAAGCCCGTATTACTATAATGATGCAAATCATTCATTTACAGGTGTGGAAAATATTTGTGACCATAGCCTAAAGCCTTATAATCAGTTAGTTCTGCTATTTCCACTTATTAATTTCAAGTAGTCAGTCAAACATTTTCCACACATGTATATTTTATGTAAAAATGTTTTATGTACTTATTCAGTTTCCGTTTTAATGGTGTTCTATGCAGGTAATGTCTACACCTAAGATTAACATCTAAATTATTATTAAACAATCAATTTCAGCCTTTGATATATGTACAGGTTTTGGGCACATTACATTAAATAATTGTCTCTAAAATCTTCATTACTAACCTTGTTTCTTTGGTTCCAACGGTTACGTCCAGTTTGCATGTTCCTGGAACTTTGCGCCAACTCTTGCAGTTTAGGAGGAACATTTTGACCAGCCTCCTCAAGGACCGAAATCAGATCTTTAGCTTGCCGTTGATTGTTTGAGGTAAAGAACGTGTAAGCTGTACCGGCTTGTTGACAACGACCTGTTCGACCTAGAATCAAGGGTCGGTTTAAAATCGTCTTATCAAGATTTTGATGGTCCAACCACATATCTCAAGATCAAGGGTTGCTTTCCTTAATGGAAGTAATATTAATGGCTTGCCTAATATTTTAGAAACGTTAAATCAATAGGATGATCACTATGCTAAGGGGAAGTGTTATCATAAAGAGATTTGACATATTGAGAGGCAATTCAAGTAATTTAAAACGCTTGTACAAATGCTTAGAACTAACTGCCTCTGATTAAAGGCGCTAGACAACATAAGAATTTCCATTTTATCTACCACAATTCCGACACCCAATGAGAGAACAAATAATCTAGCTGGGCTCTAATATGTGGACAACTGCAATATTCATTGTTTAGCAAATGTTTTTAAACGTTATTACATTGTATATTTTACAAAATAATTAATTGCTAGTGTTCTTTTGAAAAAGCCAGGGAGAAACTCAATTAGATAAAGACCGCCTTAGAGTAACGTTGTTGAGCTCACTGCAAACGAGTTCAGCAGCTCCTTCAGAAAGAGGAGAGGTTATATTTACTTAAGAGGGAGAACTTGTTCTTGTTCTCAGACACCTAGGAGTAAAACAGAACAAATAAAGATGATTTCATAATGTAGACACAACATATTCTCACTTAATTTTAATTTCAAAAAAATATTCCAGATCTAACTTGCAAAAAATATTGCGGGCATGTCGTTCAATTAATAATTCATATTAACTGTTATGAAGCTAATGTCAAATATATTTTTAATACTATTTGTAGTAAAGTATCCAAAGTTGTGAATGATATACAATTATCTCGTAATTATGCGAATCTTAAAATTAGCACGAGTATGAACATTTTAGAGAAATATCTGCGTAATTTTTAAGTATATACTTACCAATACGATGAACATAATCTTCACTTGAATTGGGGTAATCATAATTAATGACATATTTAACATCCTCTACATCAAGTCCACGAGCAGCGACGTCTGTGGCCACCAAAATTGAGAACTTTCCACTTCTGAATTCGTTCAAGACATAATCTCGCTCAGGCTGAGATTTATCTCCGTGAATGCAGATGGCTGAAAATCCTGAACACAAAAAAAAATCCGTTAAGATTTTTAGTCAATAAGAATCTCTTGTTTTGAATAAATTTAGCTAATTTGATATAAAACAATCTGACCGAAACCGGCCATTCTTAATGTTTTTTAATATGTAAGTTGCCTCCGAGAATACAACTCTTTTGTGGATTTCTAATTCTGCCTTTGGGATGACTAATCTTATTGAGAAAGTCATTAGTGGCCAGAAGAAATGCCACATGTTAATCGTTCAACAAATGCGAAGCCGTGATATTTTAAAGGGAAGAATAAATAAAGGCTGGCTGTATATTTAGGTATAAAGTTCGATAGAAACATAAATTGAAATATACATGTGAAGACATGTATACAAAAGGCTTAAATGGGTATAAAATTTTGTGCAGGATATGGAGGGGTGCTGACCACATAACTTTTAATGGCCTAGTTATATCACATCTGATCATTTCTAGTCAAACTAATAAACAAAAGAAAAATAAACTGAATTTGAAATAAAGTCTAGACCTTAGAATTATCCTAGGACCTATAAAATCGAGGGAGAATGTTCCATATTTATTTCAAGCCCATAATTATTGCTCCCCATATATATTTAAACTAAATAAATAAAAAACAAAACCCTTCCAGGTTTATTACTGAATTTGAAATATAATTACAAAATATTAATGGTTTCAATTTTAATTTGGATAAAAGGCGACCCTAATGCACATGTTAAATTCCTAGAAATAACAGAAGTGTAGGGAAGAATATGCCTTTACATACATACATTGATGGATTCAAGGATGGTGGAACAAGTTATAGTGTCCCCCCCCCACAGGAATAATACTAAAACCTTTATAGCTTGGGTGCGATAAAAAAATAAATAAGAATCATTCGGTAGCAAATAATGACATTACTCTGACCCCAAAATATCTATTGGTAGAAGCCAATAATCACAAAAACAATATAAAACTGACCTGGATCTCGGGTCATGCAAAAATTAAAGGTAAGGAGGAAGCAGACAAGCTAGCTGATTTTGGGAGAATGCTGAACATTCCTAAGAACATGCCTTTGGAAATATTTCGTATATTTCGCATGATTAAAATCAAAATAAATAGTGAGCATGCTCAATCTTGAAGCGCCTCCCTTATCCGCACTTGCAATAGAGGAACCACGATAAACTGTTGGTCCCGTTCAGATTAGCGCCACAAAGCAACAAAATTAAGATGTTACATCAACGACACAAGGCAACAAATTGAAGCCGTTAGATGGACGTTAATTAAAAAAAAAAACAAGAAAATTATTTTCTATGAAATTAGTACGTTAGATCATTGGGGCCGTAACTCTCGTCTTGTAAGCTTGTCGCAAAATATATAATTTAAGACGCTTGTACAAATTCTTAAATATATCTACCTCTGAATAAAGAAGTTAAACAATTAAGAATTACAAATTTATCTACCACAGTTCCGACACCCAATCAAAGAACAAATAATCTGACTGGGCTCTAATATGTGGACAACTTACGACAATATTAACTTCATTAATTAATGGCTGCACAGTAATATAAAATGATTTAAATATTATTACATTGAAAGTAATTTGCAGGTAAGATCGAATATCTCGTGAAGCAGTATTACTGCTCTCGTTAGTCGTGATAGTAATTTCAACTGGTCTATGAAGATCCCAAACTTGATTTTCTTTTCAATTAAAAAACTAAATTACTTTTATCTGTCTTATTTATGTAACTTTGTAGGAGCCGTCTAAATGCCAGTATTTGGAATAATTATATCTATAGCTTTCTTATTTTTGGTTGTTAAATCATTTACTACTCTCTGAGCCGGAAAAATTGCAATATTTTTACCTTTATCTTCCAAAAATAGAGTAAGGTCATCTAGAAAACTTATGTGATAACATCCAGTCGATTTTAAATAAAAATGCTTGAAAATTTTCGATTATTTTTAACTGCCAAGAAGTCCCCTGAGAGTTAAATTTCGTAGCAACTATATCGGGTCCTTTATTTAAAATTAATAGTATTTTTAAGGCCAACGACTTTTTTTTTACTCCTATAAAGGTTAACAACTAATAATTTTGAAAAAAACTGAGTTGTTATGCTATACAGCTTGCTTAAAACGAAGTAGTACGAGAAACTTGGCATACACCCACCGGTGTATGCCACTGTATGCTATTAAATGAAATACTCTAAATTGCCCAAAACTTTTTAAATGTGGGCTGTGTGCAGGGATGGGTAATGACGCGTCGAAAATTAATTTTCGACGTTGGTGTCGAAAAAGCCGTCGAATATGTCAAATATTGTCGAAAATGTCGAATATTTTATTCCCCCATGGACTAACATACCTTTTAAAAATACGTTCTCAAAGGTTTTCCAGTGTATCTAAATGTTTTTTCTAAATGGTTATTTGTTCACGATCACGACAGATTCACGAAAAAAATTAAAACAAAGACGCCTTTTTCCATTTTGTTTAAATACATTTGGCAATATAATAGCATATTTTACTGAACCAACCTGCGACGGCAACGATGCAACGATCGAGGCACGCATACTGGGAATCCCCTCAAATTGAACGGGAGTTCGGCGGACGGGCGGTGATTTCCAGCCTGGTTATTTGATTTTAAACAAGGAATTGCTGATAAAAAAGGTGATTTATTTAATTGTATTAGATTAGTGTAGTGTGTACGTGTACCGTGTACTGTGTAAGTCTATATAGATAATTGGAATAGCGTATCGGAATTGATATAAAAAATATATTCAATGGCTGGGCGACCTCAACATACACTTTGGAAAGAATATGGTTTTGATTTGATTAAAATTCAGGGGAAATGTGCAGCTTTATGCAGCTACTGTGACAAAACTGTAAAAAATACAGGCAAGAAAAGACTACTGAGCCATAGAAATGTTTGTCAACAGAATACACAATCGAAGGGTAAGTAAAAATAAAAAGTACTAATATTTCTTCTTGGTATGTCGAAAATGTCGCTTCATCGGTGAGGCGCTGTCGACGCTGCCAAACTGATTTGGCACGTTTTAATAGCTACATATTCACAGCGCTTTTAAACTCGCATTCTATTCTATAATAATAAACTAATGCTTATGTGCCAAATTTTAGTAGGATATAAAAAATAAGGGTAGAAAGTATGGATGGAAATTTCGGGGACCGTCGACATAAAGCATAGTGACTTTTGCCAAAAAAATTATTCATAAGAAACTACGCATTTTAACTAGTAAATTGAAAGAATAAAGTCAAAGTCAAAGTCAAAGTCAAAACATGCTTTATTGTCTAAAGATTATAAGATCTCATTGACAAAGCTGTAATTAATATTAAATCAATATACTAGGCTTAAAATTAAAATTGGATATAAAAAACAAAAACAAAAGCTAAAATTACACAAATTAATAGGTAGCTACTTGCTTTACTTCAAAACACCCAATATATAGTCACCACATCTTTAAAATAACATTAAAGCAAGAAAATCGCACACCTACAATATTTAAAAGCTTATTCCACAGCCAGTGTCACCTCAGTCAAGCAAACTGATCATCAAAATATTCATCCAAAGAATAATATGCTCTACCAACCAAAATTTTTTTGCATTGACATTGAAACTTCTTAAAATTGTTTAAATTTCGAATGTGTGAGGGCAAATGGTTATACATTTTTTTTGCATCATAAATGAATGACCTCTTTACTTGGCTATTTGTGGGTATGGGTAAAGGTATGCGTTGTGCTTGACGAGTAATATATTGTCCCTGTGTAATAAGATGCCTATATTTTCTATAAACCAGACACACACTGTCAAGAATAAACAGGCATGGCAAAGTCATAATATTATTGTGCAGAAATATAGGCCTGCATGAATCCCCTAATCCGACATTATACATAATTCGAATTGCCCTTTTTTGTAGTACGAACAAAGATTTAAACAGATAACCACTGCAGCTACCCCAAAAGGGAAGACCATATCTTAAATTACTCTCAATTAGGGCAAAATATGCCATTCTAACTGCACTTTGATCCAATTCTCTTGAAATTACCCTTAATGCATAACAATTTGAAGACAATTTCTTTGATAGACCACTAATGTGACTTTCAAAATTAAGTTTTTTGTCCATCTTAATACCAAGGAATTTTAGATTTTCGGTATTATTTAATTTACTTTTTTCAAGAACAACGTCGGTTAAGTTACATCTAAAGGTAAGTACATTGGTCTTAGATACATTGAACGACAGCAAATTGCTATCAAACCAAGTCTTAATCCTTTGCAAATCATCATTAATGATATTTTGCAATGCCTGAGGGTCAGAATGATTCCACAACACACTTGTATCGTCGGCAAACAGAGTCAAATAGCCCACAATTCTTACTAAACAAATGTCATTAATGAATAAAAGAAACAACAGAGGCCCCAGCACTGACCCCTGCGGAACTCCGCAATTTATATTTTTGATGTCTGAAATATTGCCGGAAAAGGACACACTCTGTACCCTTCCCGAAAGATACGACCTAAACCAGTTCAGAGATACATCTCTAAACCCATATATTTCCAGCTTCCGAAGTAGTATTTCATGACTGACCGAGTCAAAAGCTTTAGTCAAATCGCAAAATACCGCTCCAGAAACCTCACCCCTATTCAAACTCATGTATAGCTGATCCAAAAAAGAAAACAAAGCATCATCCGTTCCCATGTGTTCCCGAAATCCAAACTGCTTCGAATCCAGTACACTGTGCCTGTTCAAGAAGCTGAGAACTCTAACCTTAACTAGTTTTTCTATAATTTTAGACAGAGTCGGAAGAAGAGAAATTGGCCTATAGTTTGAGGGGCATGAGGCATCGCCACCCTTGTGCAAAGGAATAATTACAGCCCTTTTTAGGAATTCGGGAAAGTGCCCTTTTGAAAACGAGTCGTTCACTACATCAACCAGAGAATTCATAGCAGGAATGCTCAACTCCTGAAATATTCGCACAGATATACAGTCCCATCCCGATGCCTTTTTGTTTTTCACTTGAGAAATAAGAGCCTTCATTTCATTTATATCGGTTGGATGTAAAAAGAATGTCTCCTGTACTCTCAATCCTGACAAAAACTCCAACGGATCTCTGGTTGGCACAATTTTAGAAGCCAGATTTTCCCCGACCGAGCAAAAGAAGTCATTGAGCTTATTGGGTGTAACATCACCAGAGTCAGATACAGAGGGTTTGCCAAGTAAAAATTGCGGTAAATGTCCTTTTGTAAGAATTATTTCAATCAATCGATTTACAATCGACTAAAATCGACTTCTCTATTCTCTTTAGCGTTTTTTAATTTTTGTTATTGAGTAGGTAGGTACTCAGATTTCATTTTTTGAATGCTTTTGGCGTTTTGGTGAAGAACGAAAGGTAAAAGCTTAAGAGGAAAGCGGAAAATTTTTAATATTTTGCAAAATATAGTGCAATAAGTATATAATTTTATTAAATGGAAGAATGGTTTTTTAAAGCTGAAAATATATTTTTTTTAATTTAAAATTTTGATGTGGAGAGCGGAGAGACTGATTCCAATTGCATATTGCGACAAATTTTTTGCTATGTATAGTCTTTCTGTTTTTAGTAAACCAGAAAACCTTGCAAAATGCAGTTGTCGAAGTATCTGACTCAGACGATGAAGATGATCAGCCTTTGTCAAAACTTTTAAAATGAAGTGAAAATAGCAATTTAGGTAAAATTCCTAATAACAATGATCTAACATCTGGAAATGTAAATATTGATTTATAGTTATTACTATACGATAACCGAAACTATAACTATTTGGTTATAGTAAAACCAAATTAAAATTTCCAAATATTATTTTTGACTGTCGAATATGTCGAAAATTAATGGTGTCAAAAAATAATTTTCGACGCGTCGAAAAAGGCGTCGAATATGTCAAATTTTCGACGTACCCAACCCTGGCTGTGTGCATGGACAAAACATACTAAAAACACTTTTTGTATTCCAGGCTTTGCACGGAATACAGACACTTTTTATTGATTTTTCGATTATAGAATTCATTCATAGAACAGTCCCTATTCATAATGTAAACAATTCCGGAGACAATAACACTTGAAAATCCATATTTTCCAACTTTGATGATGTTTATTTTGACTGCTTAAGATACAGAAAAAAATCATTAAATGCTAGTTTCTGAAAGCATTTTCAATAATAATAATAATAATAATAATAATAAACGACTTTATTTGAGATAAATCATATATATATGAAAATGGAGAGGTTTGATTTTAAATTTTTCTTTTAACCATTACATTAGACTAATTTTTTAATATACAATTATCAAAAATAAAATAGAAGAAACACCTACAGAGCAAACTAGTTTAAAAAAGACAGTAAAGGTAATAAATGATGATTCATCTACAAAAATGGCATAACATGGCGCATAAATTCGTAATAAATAAGAATAACAAAGCAAACATATAAAAAAACAATAGGAGTACCTATAAACTAAATTACAAATGGATAATCTATCTTATAATAAATTTAGAATAATTCAAGAAAAATGTATGAGGATTCTTTTTAGGTTGGCCCGAAATAAATTTAGTCTTAAATCGTTTCGTGTTCTTCCCAAAGGGTTGTAAAGTTTCAGTGCCAAAGAACTAAAGAATTTTTCGAATATATACCAGTTTTTGGTACCAGTTTGGATAACTACCATCACTCAAAATTGATACCATTAAAAAACTTAAAAACCAGGGTAGGACAGTGTGATGTATGTAAATGTTTATTTTTTTTTGTATTGTATGTTCTTCTATATCTCAAACAGCTTTTAAGATAGTGACACTTAAAGCTCGAAAATAATGGTTTTAAGTGTTATTGTCGCAGAAACCAATGACATTAGGAAAAAGGGGGAGCTATAAGTAATTAATCCATAATTTGAAAACGACTAGAGGACTAAAAAATTCAGAAACCGATGACATTAGAAAAAAAGGAAAATTATAAGAAATTAATCCATAATGTGAAAAGAACTAAAAAATGTAGAAAAAAAAATGTTCAATTTAAACAAAGTTACATAAATTATACTGCTCATGTGAAGAAGCACCCTGTATAGTTCAAACTATTTTCATGCCCTTTTGATAACCATATATAGTTTTTTTTTCTATCTGCATTGGCTAAAGAGATATCAAAGGATTGTACACTAAATGGACATCTGGCCTAATTTAGGCATAGAAAGACATTCGATTATGTTTAAACATTTCAGATATAGTGTCTCCAAATAGGATTTAGTGTTTGGCAAAATGAGAAAAATTAAATTTACGAGAAAAAGTATTTCTTGATATTTAAATATTTAACTTGTAGTTAGGGATGAGAAATCTACATTTTTATAAAGGGTGTTTATAAAATAGCTACGATATTGTTATTTTTATACACCAGAAATATTGACCTAAAGCAAATATGTTTTAAAACGATAGGCGGCCTAAAGACTATAAATATTTAAATAAGTTTTTGGGCGCAATTAGGAAATATCCCATTTTTAATGGAAATGTTATCGTGAAACTAACTTGAGATCTTTAATTATTTTTTAACCATTTGTTTGGCAATATTATTAAATACACTTAAATAAATAAAAATATGAACTCACCTACAGATTTCACAACCTTAGTAATGTCATCAACTTTCTTTTTGGTTTCTACAAAGACAATTATTTTGTTGTTACGATCTGAAGCAATTTGTTTCAAAAGACCATTCAATTTTTCTTCTTTTTCTGGTTCCTCACAAACGTCAACTACTTGTTTTATGTTGTGATTTGCTGACAATGAAAGACCTCCAACGTTAACCTACAAAAATAAATCATGAGTTACCCACCATACAAATCATTATACAAATATATTAAATAAAAAGTATACACAGAGGAAATACCCTTATTAATAACAATGCTTAAATTTTCGACCGTCATACCTGAACATAATCAACCAAAAATTCTTCAGCTAGAGCTTGCACTTGTTTAGGCCAAGTCGCAGACCACATCAATACTTGTCTATCAGGCCTGATTTGTTGAATAATTTTACGAATTTGTGGTTCAAAACCCATGTCTAACATCCTATCAGCTTCATCCAATACAAGATAAGTGCATCTAGCTAAGTTGGTTGTGCCCTTTTCCAAGAAATCAATTAGCCGTCCTGGAGTAGCGATAACAATTTCGACCCCCCTTTCCAAATCCCTGGCTTGAGGTCCCTTCGGCGAACCGCCGAAAATGCATGTGTTGCGAATCATAGTGTTTTGTCCAAATTCATGTGCTACTTTTTGAATTTGCTGGGCTAGTTCCCTAAAAGGTTACAGATAAATATTACTGAAAATCTTTGCAATATTTGATAAATTAGTTAAAGATGGTATTCCAATGAAACTGAATTTCTAACCATGAGCCTACTTTTAAATTATCTAAAAGCGATTTTATAAGAAATGCTTTGATTGATAATTATTCAATATTCAGACCATCAAAAACCATTCTTATTTTCAAGCACACCCTTGTAAATGCTATATATTGTCTGAAGAATCTGTGTAGTTTCTTAATTAATTATGCCTCGTTTGTCTATGGTAAGGCATATATACAATACATATGTCAACGGAAAATAAAATAAAATTGCATTTCAAAAAAATTATGCAAGAACTTGATGTTAAGTGCTTGGTTGTGAATTTACAGATCGCCAAATAATGCGTGGATTTTATAAGACTATTGTGAACAAACTCTGAATAAATTTCGTATAATCGTTTTTTATTACATTTTCCATTTTAATACCGCCCCCGATTAGTTACTTACAGAACTTTTGTTATTAAACCAATTAATATCAAGAAAATTACGTTAAATTCTACAGAGATACATACATGTTAGATTTGATATATTACCTGGTTGGAGCAATTATCAATGCAATTGGTCCTTCTCCTCTCTGGGGCCTTTGCTGACTATTAATATGCACTGTAGCAGGCAACATATACGCCAAAGTTTTGCCAGAGCCTGTTTGTGCAATACCTGAGTAATAGATAAACACATCAGTTTCGAACAGTTTATTCAACTCAAGATTTATTTAATTTATAACTTTTTTTATCTCTAAAATATTACGTAACATACAGAGTAAATAATTTAAAACACTATAATCAAAACCAGCAAGAGGCACGCATATTTTCACAATTTAATAATTAGAACAAGGTAAGTAGTGCATTTGACCAAGATGCATCAGTTGAAGTTAGATTAGTAAATATTAGCTCCCAAGATTTTAATAATAAATATCCAAATGACTACCTTCCTTCAACTTCAGTGACAGCCGCAGCTAAATTTTAAAATGCAGACACTAGTTGTTTATTTATTGGTTAACGTTGACCTAGGTTCAAGGATACCACTACATATATTTTTCTCCACTATTAGTGTAAAACCTCATTTATTATAATTAATGAATTTGATTTTTTTTTTAAATTAAATGCTGTAATTCCTGTGTCCGATCATAATTCCATAATCAAATTCCTTGTTAAATTAGATAAAACTCAACTAAGAAAAACATACAGGAATAATCTCTCACCTACTAAATCCCTTCCACTCAATACCACGGGCCAGCCCTGTGCTTGAATGGCAGTTGGATCATTAAAACCCTGGCCCATAAGAACCTGCATTATGTAATCGGGGAAGCTGCTCTCGTCAAAGCTAAAGTTAGGCTGAGGTACATTTTCTCCTTGTACGATGATATCTTTCACTTCCCTATATTTGTCAATGTCCTCTTGTGTCCTATTCTTGGTATTCTGGTGTGGTACATAAAAATCTTTTTTAAATGGTTCCTGAAATATTAATTTTATAGGACATGTCAATATTGGCATTTTAAGATCATTTACAGTCATACGCCACTATGCTATTTTAGCCACATCTGGTTGGTGGATTAACTTCACTTTCAGATTATCTGCGGTCCAGTCAGTTTGTTCCACCAGGTCTAGTTAGTTAGTCTAGTGGTTAGATTCTGCGTTTGGAATGTAGACGTCTCGTGCTCAATTCCCGTCGGGGTCAAGACAAGTTTGATTTATTTTTTTTTAAGGTTATGTTTGTTTTTTTTTTGTAGATTTGGGTCAGTTTCAGCAAAGATACATTACTTGTATGTATCTTTGGTTTCAGTTACTTTTGTCTGGTTGCGCCCAGGAGCGAGCGGATGGCCATGGGTGAAGAGTTAACAGTACTCTAAAGTGACGTTAACCCACCAATGAGAAGTGGCTAATATAGCATAGTGGCGTAGGGCCGTAAAGGATCGTATTATGCTCAATATTTACAGTACAGCAGATAACCCTAATTATATATACATTTTTTAAATGTTACTGATTTTAAATTGTTGGGTTTCTTTCTGTTAATGCTGAAGAATATTCGGAATTTATGGAATTTAACAGAGCAAATTGACTCCAAAAACTACTGGCCACTCTGCGAAGGGCGCTAAGCCACTTAGCTAGTAATCCTTTGTATATATATTTATATATAGGCTGGTGTATGTTACACCCTCAAAAACTAAAATGGAGTCAGCATATAAGTTTTTATACAGTACTTCACAATCAAAAATTAAATTAAAGTAGAAAAACCTACAGTTTATTGGAATGTTCCCCTCCTATTTACCACCGAGTTTATAACGATCTACCACACCAACACAGGGTTGAAACATAGGATGTCGACGGGTAAGATTTTGAAAGCGATGGAAAAAGTACTGATTAATCTATTTATATCAATATATAAGTATCTTGATTGTACCAGGAAAAAAAGCCTGTTGAATAGATGGCGACAAATTCTAGATGCAAGTGACGGTCGTATTGGCCAAGCGATCAGTACTTCCGCGGCCCAGACTGCCAAATATTTGTTGCGGCTCGATCGGTTTTTGCATTATATTATAACGTATCATTTGTGATGATAGCTGATTTCGAATGGTTTTTAAGTTGAATGTTATTTTTTTTTTCATATAATACAATAGCAGAGGGTACTTATTCTACAAAAATGTAAATAATAATAAATATCAAATAAATTAAAAATTGATAAAACATGATATTCTGATGATTAAAATCATAGTTATTATTGTTTAAACATCGGCGGAATTTTAATTGAAGAACAATTAAAATTCAATATTTGGGCATCATTATTGATACAAAAATTGATATTTAAAGAGCAATTCAATACATTGAGGCCAAAAATTAGCTATTATATAAATTATTTGTCCAGCTGCTCATTAATTATCTTTTTTTTAGATTTATTACAAATTGAGTAAGGTTTACTTTATATCAAAGAAGCGTTTTTTTTTAAAATCTGGATTACAATTAGGCAATTGTACAATTCTTATTTATATACTAGTGAAGGGACTATTCGAATACAAATAATCGAGGTATTCGATTCTGGCTTGCATTCGAATGCATTCGATTCTCAACGAAGAATTCGAATACCAGAAATATTCGAATGCGCTAACAAGGAATTAATCGTCCCTCGAAAGCTGGTTGAATCGAAATGAAATATGAATCGGCACAATTCGCGTCAAATGCGATAATTAATATAACTTGTTCGATTATGCTGGTCTGCCGTCTGAGCAACAAATAATAGCGGACTTTGTTTTGTATTATGGTAGAGTGTATGTGTTAATATATTCGCTCTAGAAAACGATTTACCTCCCACTTTTTTGTCACAAGCTGAATTTTTCAGGGATGGAAGTACATGATAAGGTAACCCTTATTCCGGAGGTAATACAAAATTAGACTGTGCAAAAGGGCACTATCATCAAAAATCGAGATATTGATACCACCGTATAGAGAAAAAAATAGGTATTTTTTGGTCCAATGCACAAAAAGGTCTTTGTAGAGAGTATTTTTTTATAATTATTTACAAAAAATCATTTGCATTGGCTCTTATGGCGGAAAATAACTTGAAACGTAAATATCTCGGTTTCAGCCGGGCAAAAATTTAATTAACAAGTGGTCTTTTTTAAATATACCACTCATTTCCCAAGAAAGGAAGGCCTAAATGAGAAAATACTATTCTTTATAAAAGTTTCGCCTATGTCTTGAACATGTAATAGAGCAAACCCCATATTTTTTGCTTGTAAACTAACAATGCTATAACAATAAATAATGAGAGACGTCATGGGTTTACGCCGAAATTAATTTTGACCGCCAGTCACATCGACCCTTGTCTATCTTTCTCTTCGCCTTCACGCTAAGCATGCTTTGTTTCTCTCTGCACGCCGGCAGATGCAACACATAATATAATATATTATTATAGACCTATAAGATTTGTATTATTTTGTTTGTATTATAAAACTTCTCGTTAGGTGTCAATTTGCAATCTGCCATATTGTATATCTTTTTTTTATTAAAGAGTAATAAGTTTATGTGTTACATTAGGTATCTAGTAAATTGGGAAGAAATATAGACATTTTTGCGCTTTTAGTATATATAGGTACATACATCTGTTTCAGCTGAATATTAAATGGGTGTCTCGGCACCCCTACAAATAAGAGTTCATTGGGAAATATTTTAGAACAATATGGAGTTGCTTACAAAGGCTTACCTGCGCCTATTGACTCTGGCAAAACTTGTCACATTTTTGATGCGTCGGCGATAGTTCAAGGTTTGGGAAAACCCAAAAGTTGCACATCATTTAAAGAATATGCCAATATATTTGCAAACATTATTTTTAAAAATAAATTTAATGCTCAAAGGGTAGATGTGGCATTTGATCATTATAAAGAAAATTCTATCAAAAATACAACACGTCAAAAGAGAGGAACCCAGAAATCAATTGATTTAGAAATTGACAGACCCAATATTCCACTTCCACAATAATGGAACTTGTTCATTCATTCGATATTTAACAAAAGACGTTTAACAAAGCAACTTCTTGAAAATTCCATTCAGCAAAAGCATATTCAATTTGTAACTAGTGGTGGATTCGCGAATATCAATGAATATGGTACTAATTTCGAACAATCAAAAGACGATTTCTTAAATTCAAATCACGAAGAACCTGATACTCGTATCTTATTACACATATTGCCAGCCAAAAATTCGGGGTATTTACGCTGCATTATGGATTGTAACGATACAGATGTTCTAGTCTTATTAATTTATTTTAAGAACTTTTTGACTAAAGAGATATGGTTCAGAATGGGGCGAGGAGACTCAAGACGATTCCTAGCGGTACATGACTTAAATTTGGATGAAAACCTTCTAAAAAATTTGCTTGCTTTTCATTCTCTAACTGGGTGTGATACAATCAGCCAATTGTCTGGCATTGGAAAAAAAAACCTGTTGGAAAACCTACCTTGAACACCATACTATTTGGATGGATTTGGCACTGATCAGTGCTCTGAAAGCATATTATCTAATCTTGAATTTTTTTCTTATAAAACTTTATTCAAAAACAGCCAATGTGACTTCCATTAACATTTTGAGGGGATTAATGGCTTCTTCTAAAACCATCGCTAAATTGCCACCGACTGAAGACGCCTTAAGATTACATTGTTTAAGATGTTTTTACCAGCTACACATGTGGCTAAGCTATTTAAAGTCGCAGATGCAGTTTCCTAATGATGAAGAGTATGGATGGAAAGTAGATCAGGATGGAAGTCTAATACCCACCCTTAAGACTCTGCCCGACCTGCCACCAGATATTACAGAACTTACGTCATGCAAATGCAAAAAAGGTACTATATATCGATAATTTTCATAGGTGTACAATATTAAAATTATTCTGTTCTAGACTGTGCAAGTAAAATTTGCAAATGCAGAAAAAAAATATTGGCTGCATCGGTTCCTGGACCTGTATGGCACAGAAAAACTGCAGAAATAGTTTAACCACAGCCGCTAATGTCTTGGAAAATGTTGATGCGTGTGATGAATCAGATGCTGATTAATTTGCAAATCTTGCACTTATTTATTTTAATTATATTATTAATTTATGCTTTATTTACCTATAATTATTTAAAAACATATTTTCCTTTGTTTTAGCAATTTATTGTTTTCTGCAAAGCCATAGCCTTACTGTATATATTATTATTTTTTATTTTCCTTAAAAAATCAGAATGAAGTAATACACCCTATAAAACATTATTCGACTTCATAGCATCTAAATCAATAATCCCTATAGAAAATAATGTACGAAAGTGAAACCGATGCCATACTGAGAGAGATGCAAGCGAGTCGAGACATTCGACGGTCAATGCTTGCTCTCCCGTAAAACCATGTCACCACTAATTGTTTTTTACTATTACATTGTTAATTTAAAAGCAAAAAATTTGGGGCCTGCACTGTTGCCTTGTCAATACATAAGCGAAACTTTTATAAAGAATATTTTTTTTTCATTTAGGCCTTCTTTTTTCGTTAAATGAAAGTTATATTTTAAAAAGTCTACTATTTAATTAAATTTTTGCACGGTTGAAACCGAGATATTAACGTTTAAAATTTTTTATTGGCCATAAGAGCTAATGCAAATGATTTGTTTTAAATAATTATAAAAAAATACTTCCTACAAAGATCTTATTGCGCATTGGACCAAAAAAATAAGTATTTCTTTCTCTATACGGTGGTATCAATATCTCGATTTTCGATGATAGTGCCCTTTTGCACAGTGTAATTTTGTATTACCTCCGGAATAAGAGTTATCTTATCATGTACTTTCATCCCTGAAAAAATCAGCTTGTGACACCGAAGTGGGAGGCAAAGTCAAAATTAGTTTTAATCTACACCCTACTAGAACAATAATCGAGAACGCTATACTATAAGAAGTATAAAATAGAGTAGTTTAATTACTGTGGTAGTTTTTTAATTGTTGAATATTTTTCTTACGTAGTAAAAATATTATTAATTTTAAATGCGGTAGTCGGCAGGTATGACATACATATTTTTGCAATATGCAGAAGATAAGGAGTTTTGGGAATTTGAATTATTAAAAAGTGATGATTTTAGTAAATCTTTAATAAACTTTACATAATATCTAAACAAAACAACTTTTAACCAATATTTTATTTTTTAATCGTGAATGCTTTCGCTAATCTTTATAAAAGATTTTGCTCTTATGCTTAAAGCTTAAATGTATCAAGAATGAAGACTTCAAGATCAAACAATCCAGAATCAGACAATTTGTAAATTTGAATTCGAGAACGAAGTCACTCGAAATCTCGAGAGGTTGGATCGCTAATTGAAACATTTGGGATATCGCGACTAATCCAAATAATTCGATTCTTTGTATTCGAATAATCATTCGATTCTCAAAAGTATTCGAATGCAAGATATTCGATTCTAAAAATCATCCGATTTTTCCTTCACTATTATATACATATTTGATCAGTAAATTGAACTGACTTTACTTACCAACTCAGTCGGTTGCCAGTCTGGAGAACCTTGCTTTTCAGAATCATCTTCCTGTGTTTGTTGTTGTTGCTGAGGATTATTGAAATTCTGATAGTTATTAAAATGTCTGTTATTGAACTTCCTGTTGTTAAACTGCCTCATATTTGGACCACCAAAATCTTGCACAGGGGCCATTGCATGTTGTGGAGGGCCATTCCAGTAGTTTGATTGTTTTCCAAATTGCTCATTGCGATCAGGTCTAGGCCTGTATCTTGCAAAAACACCACATTTAATATATGAAATGCAATGTTTATTTTTACTTAACTCATAAATATAAATAAGAAATCCAGCAATTAAATCCAGAGTATATGAAAAAGTAAGCTGATACATTTTATGCTTAACATTTAATGCACGAAGAAATTACTCCTTGATAGATATACTTAAATGATGTAATTAAATGTTTTCACAATAGCGGAGACTTATTTTATCGCGTGGATCTGAAAATATTTGAAATTCATAACCACCATCTTCATATAAAAATTTGCAAAGAATCTCCATAAGTAGATGACAAAGAACAAGATGGAGCTAAATCTTACCGAATATGTAATAATAATATACGCGAGTTAGTCTAGCAGTGTTGCCATATACACTCAACATATGTTTTGAAGAAATAACAGACATAAATATAATAAATCGGTAAAACAATTAATATTACCCAATAGGTATCAATTTTTATTTAACTTGTACAGGGTGTCTCAAATTCGAGCCTCATCATTGGAATCTCGGAAACTAGAAGAGATACGAGGTCAGTTAAATGGAGGCAAAGTTGCACAATTTGATGCTGATCAAAATGCCACCTTACAAGTTTAAAAATTCCGAATACTTCCGAAGATTTTTGGAAAAAACCGAATATTCGCGATTTCATTTTTATTTTTTTATGACTCTATTTGAATAGATATAGCAAAATAAATTTCACATTTTCATTGCTACTTTTTCTGTTCTTCAAGATGGTGTTATCAGATTTTCAAGCCGACGTTTTGTCTTTGAGCTGCCATCATCAACTTTTTTTTTTAAATACGGCCCTGGATTTTCTATTATGGATTTTAAGAGCTTCTAAGGTCCCAAAACCAATGATTCGAAAAATTCATATTAGTTACATTTTCCATAAGAACTCATGTGTTAGAGAGAGACAGTAAATAGATATTTAATAAAATTACAAACAAAAACCTTTTTTTACGCATTAACGCTTTGCATAAAGAAGGCTTGAAAACTAACATAAGAAGTGGTTGATAAATAATATAATTATTAAAGTGTCAACCCTCAAACCCTAGGCTCTAGGCTATATTTTTAGCAATTTACCAAGTAAATAGTTGTGTGGAATTAGATTTGGGACAAATAATAAATCACATTCTCATTGTTATATCGTATACTATTTTCGAAAAAATAATTTTAATGATTTCCTGGTAAGATCTTACCAAAAATCTGTTTTCTGTCTCTCTCTCTAACACATGAGTTCTTATGAAAAAAGCCATTAATATGAATTTTTCGAATAAGTGCGATACATCATTGACTCTGGGACCTTAGAAGCTCTTAAACTCCGTAATAAAAAATCCAGGGCCGTATTTAAAAAAACAAAGTTGATGATGCCAGCTCAAAGACGAAACGTCGGCTTGAAAATCTGATAACACCATCTTGTAGAATAGAAAAAGTAACAATGAGAATGTGAAATTTATTTTGTTATATCTACTCAAATAAAGTCATTAAAAAATAAAAATTAAATCGCAAATATTCGGTTTTTTCCAAAAATCTTCGGAAGTGTTCGGAATTTTTAAACTTGTAAGGTGGCATTTTGATCAGCATCAAATCGCGCAACTTTGCCTCCATTTAACCGACCTCGTATCTCTTCTAGTGTCCGAGATCCCAATGATGAGGCTCGAATTTGGGACACCCTGTACATTCACCCAGTTGTCAAAAAAACGTTTCAACACGCTCCAAAAACAACTGCAAAAAGAAATAAAAAAAAAAAAAAAAAAAAAAACACGTCACGATTTATTAAAGGTCGATGTTGTAACAACGTTGAATGCGGCTAATCGTGACTCGTTCTTTTGGTTTGGTACTCATTCAATGTTTAATAAATAAATTAAAGTACATATATGAATAGCAAAATGTTTCTGTGTGCAAGGTAAGCCAGTTAACTCTTTCAGTGGGAACATTTTTATTATATTTGAAATTAAAAAAATTCTGATACAAAAGTTGTTTGATTTCATCTGCTTTTACACATGCTTTTGTTTTAATGTATACATGGCGCTTCAAAAAAGCAAGGCACTCCCCAACTTACCACATTTTTAAATGATTTTGAATTTTCTAATAAATTCTGCATATTTTTTTATAATTTATCATGTGTCAAAACATAACGGTTTTCGAAATATTTTTTCGATATAATCGTTTACCTATTCAGATACCTCCTGCTACCTGAAGATGACGATTTATTTTTCAATGACAAGGGACAAGGCAATAATATTTGAAGTCTGATTTACTGATTCATCTTTATTTCCTGCTAATATTTTACACAATGACCTATAATCTTATAATTTTTAAATTCTGTTTACTAAATTTGGAAATAACATACTACTAGATAATTAAATTATAATCAAAATAAGTGAGACTTATAATTTCTAGTCTAAATTATAAATTAAATACTCTGCATTGCCCCTCGTCACATTTCCCATAAAACCTTTTCCGGCGTTCCAGTGCCTTTATAACTGTTTCATTCTCATTTTCATTTAAATTTCTTATTTCCTCGATAATTTTTCTCTAAATTTCTCCCAATAATTTTACTTTCCTACTTTTCTCTATAGACTATATTTTTCGAATAGCCCCAAAGGAAGGTATCAATGGGTGTTAGATCTGATAAGTTCTAGGGCCAGTTGATTGTTCCATATCTACCCATCCACACTTGATAATTATTATGAAGGAAACTCTTTACTGCAAACATGCATTACATAATTGCCCCAACTATTTTCAAACTCGAACTGATTTAATTCTTGTTTAAATTAATCTTTGAAGCGAAATTAATCTGAATTAAAATGTTCCAAAAATTGCAAGGAAAGTGAATCAAATTGTTCAAAATAAGTTTAATGTAAAAAACGTCGCATCCAGCATATTTTCTTTTACCAACAGTCTTGCAATAGTAACTACAAAAATGACAAAAATAAGAAAAACTGAAAAACTAATTCTAGAGTGGTAGGAAAGGAGGCAACATATAAATGTACATAAAGTCTGTAACATAGCCACTCTCCAATAATTGGTTTAATTTAAGATTATTTTGTTTGACTAGTCGGACCTGAAATAATAGCAATATTGCGGTTGCGACTGAAGGATCGTGATCTGTACGCTGAACAATCCGACGAAGATAAATTGCGGAAACGAATAGAAAGGCCCCTCTGTTGGAGGCATGAGAACCAGGCTAAGCAGGAAAATGTTGACATAAAGGCGTCAAACTACTAGCTTTACTCAGGACAGGTAACTACCGGAAATATATTATTAGGGACCCCACGTTGCCAAGACTGCCTAGTGATAAGTGCAGATATGGATGTCAAACCTCAGGCAATTTAGTATGTGGCTGGAGGATGCCAAGTATTTGCAACAACGGAATAAAAGGAGACACGATATAACTGTCAAAATATTTCATTAAATGCTGACAGAAAAATTCGAATCAGTGTGAACAAGTAAGTAAGTAGACTTATTAAGATCCCATTCCTGAAAATGACAAATACAAGCTATATTGGGCTACACTGTGATTACGGATATCAGCAGATTGTACACAATAGACGAGATATTATAAAAATAGAGAGAAGACCAAGCAAAACTGAATGTTTAACTTACGAGAAAAATGCAATAAAAGAAAAGGGAAGTATAGAGATTTGGAAGCGCATGTGCAGCGGCACTACTCGAAATACTTTGATGGCTCAAAAAGAAGTGGCAAACAAAATTTAGGTTTTTTAAAACACCCTGTTTGTTGCTACCTTAATCTCCAGAACACAATTTTTTTTTAATTGCCGGCTTAACCGGAAGTCAGTGTCAAATAGTAGATAATTCCAAAGACAGGAAGGTAAAATGTCGTTTTGTCCATGATGAGCCGTTTGGATTCTGCAGATATTTAAAGTAGTTAAAATGTCGTTTTCACATGTCAATATCTCGAAAACAAAAGAAGTTGGACATAATATGACGATCAAATATATAGGTATAGAATTGCAAGCAGACTTCAACAATTTCAGAATATACTGGATGTTCCAGTACAAAAAACTTTTTCACTCAAGAGATGAAGAAGTTCCATTTTATACTGATGAAAAAGCTCAGCGGCATCGGCAGTAAAATTACTTTTGGTGCCGTTATTTAATCCAATCAAATAACGAGTGTTTTTCTTCAGCGATTCTGAGTCAAATCTGGCGTATTTGTAATTTTCAAGTATGTTGGTAATAAACCAAGTTGAAGGCTCTTGATAACTGTTTCACTTTCACTGTGGCCGGAAGGAAATCTTAATAAGTATGTGTATGAAGTGAAATATTTGACGAATATATACATATAGTCAAAAGCAAAAGCGATCTTATCGTGCGGGTCCAAAGGTCACAATTTTCAGTAAAAACTTCATTCGTGGCAGATTTTGCATGTAAAATCTGTCAAAGGAATGACATTTAATGAAAAATGTGACCTTTGGACCCGCACGATACGACCGCTTTTGACTATATAAAGGAATATGGATTACATTCATGTGTCCAATGCACATTGATTTTACAAATGGATTACTAATTCATTTGTAAAATCAGTGTGCATTTGCATTCATTCACAGAAATAAAAGAGTAGACACTGATTGCACACCGTTTTTTCTAATGAGTTTTGCTAACGAAACTACAGCAATGTCTGCTTAAAAACATCTGTTTTGGAATTTATTGGTTTAAAGCTCTATAACAAATTGCCTAAATCAATTAAACTTCCCCATTTTTGGTAATAGGTCTAAGTAAATGTATATATTTATATTTGTATGTAACTACCAAAATAAAGGCATTAATAAATAAATAAATTAAAGACCTTCAATTTGAGTGTTTTGACGACCAATGCATTTTTCAGTGTTAAGGAGTACCTTGACTTTAGGTTTAAGATTTAATTTTGTTATAATATGTTTACGTCCAATAGTGCTATGTATATTTTGTTTTGCTGTTGCTATTTTAGATTCATAGTCAGATGTATTTTAACACTGTAATGTTTCTGATATTTTCAAATTATTTTTAAAGATTATTTTAATAACTGAATGTTTTAAAAATTGTTTGACGTCCGTACAGTATATATTTTGTGCTTTAACAGTAATATGTATACTATTTTGAATTTAAAAAGGAGGATATTTACAAGTAAAATTTAATTTTGTTTAATGGGGCTATGAGTCGCTTTAAATTAGGACCGGGATAAAACGAAGGCTTCTCGTTCTACACAAATGTCTCCTAGTTAATATTTTCACCTGATAATTGATTATTAGGTGTGTATTTTTATATCTCTAGTGCTTTTGCAAAGTGGTGTTGAAAATTTGTGTCAAAACTCGAACTTTGGGGGCATTTTTTCGGCTCAAATGTGGCGGATCCTCCAATATTTTTGGCTTAAACTACTGTATAGGACACCCCCTTTCTAATGAAGAATGAAATATTGCAAAATCGACACAACCTATATGTCACCAGACCTGCTCCTTTTATGTTATTAACCTAAGCCTAAACAGCTCAGTTGACAATCAATCCTGAAATTTAGAACAATTTGAACCATGCATATCATGACTTTCAAATAGAATCATCCAATTAGTTCACTATTAGAAATGGGATCAGAAATGTTACAATCTGACCTAACTTAATTTTGGTGCACCTACTCAATTTTGCTGTGTATATTTTATTTGGCCAGCAAAAGGCTAGTATTCAGAGGAATACTTCAAATGTATCAAGCGGAAGCTTTGAAAGTAGTCTATATAAACCTGATAGTTTTAAGTTGCTTAATTAAAAAAACAAACACATAAAGATATCCCCATCAGTTTTAGGCTGTGGTTAGAAGTCCACCACTCATTTTCTGATAAAAAAATATATATTGAATTGGACCTAATAGTTAAAAATACTAGTTTCACCACTTGCAGATCTTCACCACTGTTAAATATGGTTATACTTTAAGTTTATTTAAACTAGAAACAATAACATAGCAACTGACAGCATAAAACTATATGTCTGCTCAAACTGCAGATTCCAGAAGCTTACAGTCAAATTTAAGAACATACCCACCAACATGGCCATAATCCAACCATTTATTTTGAACATTCCACCAGATTGTGTAAGGAAAAGACAATATCCGGAAAGAACTGTTTCAAATTTTAAACATTTAAAGTATTTTACTTTCAATTAAGTTTGTTAGATTAATGTATTATGTAACATTTATTACAAGTATGCTTTCTTTTTTTTTATAGTTTTGTCATACCTACTCTGTTTCTCTTGTATTTAAAGACCTGGGTCGATAGCCTTTTGGAGTCTTTTTGTCCAATAAAAATTGTTTAATAATAAAAAATAATAAATTTTGATGCACATTTTAATTTGTTTTATTTCTACCTTACTTTTTCGAAGTGGCCCATGAAAAAAAATATGCCCATATTATATTAATAATAATTTTAACGTAAACATTGCATTTAGTTTGGACGCGCAACACTGTTGGCCACATGTATCCGGATACAAGTTGTTGTGTCCAACAAATATACGTTGCCAACGTCCGTTACCATGTTACCAACAGTTGGCAACATTTTGTTGTCTGGTTTGTACATACTTTAATGCTTATGCTATGCTTATGTTATGTCAATCTATAAATCCAGCTTTAACATGCCACATTATTCATTCATCACCTTCAGAAGTAAAATTAACAACTAGAAACAACAAACTAGCTAGTTTATTATTCTTGGGACCCTCATAGGATCTTCTAGTCAGTTAGAACAAACCTATACACACTGATCGAAACATTTTCTGTTAAAGATCCAATACCCTTAAACTTTTGAACATTTAGGAACCAGTTCCACTGGTGGACCCCTACCTGGAATTGGTTTTTAGCTTTCGACCTGCTAACACTTCAGGCATAGGTACAAAGAAATTCACAACAATTCTAACCAAGGCTATTCGCCAAATTTTAGCTGTATTTTATATTCTAAAAACAGGGAATAAAAGTTAAAAAATACGAATTTTATATAATTTGTTGCCTGGTGTTCTAAATCAAATTGAAAGCGGGGTGACGGAACACGTCAGCTCAAAAAATTAACCTCAAATCATATTAAAACGGTCAGACCAGACTCAAAGCCAAAATTACATTTTCTTTTTTATACAATGATATTAGGTACCAGCTTATGGCAACCTATAAAACGTTTTGAATTCGTCTGGAAACGTTTCCAGTATCCATATTTAATTTTTTAATTTGTCAGCCAAATCACCGGACAACTGGGTCCCATAAAACAATAAATTAAACACGTTAATGAAAAACACACGGAAAACTTTTAATTAACGAAAAATATATAACCATTGAATAATATGAATGAATTAATTTTATGATCACATGGATTCTGCGCGTAGGAAATTTTGCAATCTGCACAATCGGACGATCGCAATCGTCGAAATCGAGAACTTTCTATGAGAAATGAAAACCCTGGGCCCCACGTTTTTTAAGACTTTCAAAGGAGCTATAAAACTTAGCAATGGGGAAAACTGTCGGTACTCATAATATATATCAATATATTACTTACATTTGAGAGTTGTGAAATACGTTGTTGTACTGCATTTTGCAGTGAAGTATGTCAGCAGATTCTTCCCAAATGGCTACCAAAAAGTTCAACCTACAACACAGAACATGTTAAAATTACTTATACTGCAAAATACTTTCAGGATAATTGTACAATTTTTCACATAATTACAATCAGTATTATCAATTTCTTTTTAGAAAAATGTTGGAAAAATTAAACAACATTAATCTCACCTTGCTCCAACCCGACCAGCCAGATGAACGATAAAATAAATTGCGCATGCCTGTCTGTCAGTGAGAGGAAAAGGAAATCAATATCGAAAAAGAGGGGATAAATGGTGGGAATGTCAAAGGCAGACCATTAAAGGTGGGGGGATTATTACTGGTAGACGTTGCCAGATTGTAAATATTTTCTAAGAAAAATAAAATATGTTTTGCATAGTTTAGTCGAGATCGATCTGGGAACACCCTTGAATTTGAATACGAGGGTTCAACCATTGTTTATATATTAAAGACAATGGTTCACCCAAATGCATGATACAACAACGTATCATGAATCAAATATATGTTTGGCAACATTTTACCATTGTCTTTATAAGAAAAATAAACAAAGATTTTACTATTGCTGCTTGCTGCTTCAAAAATAGTGATTTATTTGTTTTTCGTGCGATTTTAGATGATAAAAAAAATAGTTTGAAAAAAATTCAACGGCAGAAATAGGAAATTTAACATTTAGTAACCTCAAAACAGCAAAATTCGCGCCCTTTTTTATTATCTTAAACTAACCCAAATCACTTAAACTAGACTTTAGAAACCTGAAACAGTGCCATATGAACTGAGAATGTGGAAGGGTGGTAGGTTAAATTTGCATAGTTGCAGTTAATTTTTTTAAATTCTGGTACAGGTCATTCGGTACCGACCAGTTAATCAATTTTGGCAGTTTTTAGTTAAGTTGAGTTGAGTTCCTAACACCCTCTTTTAAGGGGGTGGAATGGCACGCATTTAAAGATCCTTTACACAAATAGTGCACTATGTAAAAATCGACCTCTCCTATTGGTCGATCCATCTCGTATTACGATATGTCTGCGTGATGCAATCGATTTCTGACAAGGGCTTTGGTGGTGTAGAGGTTTAGATCGTTGGCTCTCACCTGGAAAACGTGGGTTCGAACCCCGTTGCTTTTTTTATTATTTTTTAGAGATTATGTTTCTAAACTGCTTTTTTTCTTGATTTTGGGTATGTCTTGGGTTAGATTGGGTTAGCACCTGGTTAGTTTCCTTTTCTTAAGCCCCCGTAGCGAGAGAAGCGAGCGGAGGGCCATGCGAATCGACCAATAGAAAAGGCCGATTTTTATATAGTGCACTATTTGTGTAAAGGATCTTATAATGCGAATGGCACTGCTGCGATGCAATTGCCAGCACACCCCTCGTGCCCCTGGTGATTCCCGACTTTTGCGTTAATATAAGCTAATGAATTGCACGACTGAGTTCCTATGCAAGGAGGCTTCGCACACTGTAGGTATAACCACTTTCTGTCAGAGACTCCAAACTCTCGCAGGATATACCCCCGACCGCCCACAGGCCACGCTACCGCGCACGGAAATTCCTGGAGTCCTAGTAGGAATCACCCTCCACTACGCGACCCACCACTGTCCAGCCGGCACGACTTTCCAGACTCCCCCCGAAGGATTGGAACACGTATTCTAAGCAAAAAGCTACGTGCCGAATTCTGTAATCCGTTTTCAACGTGTTCGGCCTACGACGGTAGGACCGGAAGTGAGTTTTTAGTTAACTATTTACTGAGTCAATTGTGAAAGATGAACTTTTTATTTGTTACTATAATGACTAGCCCTAGATAAAAGTATATACAACGGACATTTCAAGAGACTAGAAAGTCCACTCTCAGTCGACAATTTTGATGCAGCGCTACAAAGGCGAGACGCCAGACTTTAGACCAGACGGGGTGAAACGTAGCACGAGGACTGAGCGGTTAACTAGCATTTTATCAGGCTTCGTGACGGGGCAAGGAGGGAAATTCGACAACTCTGAGCCGGCACCTGAGATGTTAGTGAAGCCAACTTATATTTTTTCATGCGATTCTTATATTTTGAGCATGCGCATTATTAGTTGGAAACGTCAGAATTATACGGCCAGCTAGGCCGTAGATAGAGCCGAAGTAGGATCTAATACACAAAATTCGCGAAAGTAGCCCACAAAAAGCACTACAAACAAAGGCGACTCTCGAACAAAAAAGATGGTAGTTTCCACTTTTCGGTTCCTTTTCAACCAACATACTTTTCCTGTCGCCGCGCAGAAAATCGAGATCTCATCTGAATACAAGCACAATACAAGCCTGTTGCGTGCCTCGTTTTACGGTTAATTCTCGCCAACTCTATCTCTATCTCTTTCTCCTTACAGGCGGTATCTTATTGAAAAGAGACATACATATATGCCGAACTGATGTTTTATTTATAAAGACAGCGTTCACTCATTGAGCGCAGGCGCAAGATAAGAACTCCCAGCTCACCTATTGGTTGAAGCGCTTGGCTTCAAAACACGTGGAGAGTTGTTTAACTGATTCGGTTATGGTATAAACTGTGCTTGTACTCTATTGTTAATGTTCGGTGCTATTAGGACACTTGCATTTCCACACTTGCCTACGGTTCGTTATATTTCAGTTCGTAGTGCACTTGTTAATGCATGCAATTTAAAGACCTGCAATTGGCAAATATATGGCCTTCCGCTCGCTTCGCTCGCTCCGGGGCTCAAGAAAAGGAAACTGACCAAGTGGTAACCCAAGCCATACCCAAGAAAAACCCAAAAATCAAGAAAAAAACTGTTTACTTAAGAAAAAAACAAAACCGACGGGATATGAACCCGAGTCGCCCAAGTGAAGGCCAATCATGCAGACCCAAATATGTTATAAGACTCCTAGACTATCTGCTGACTTAGAAACAACTGGTTGCATCACGAAGACATGCGTCATCTAATGTAGCTAGCCAATCAAGCGCCTCTCATTCACAAGTGCACTATGAAATGAAATCTCGCCTACTGCTCGAGTCGTAATTCTCATATTCGTGGATTAATAGCTACCATGAAATGCTCATTGCATAATATATTATTGTTTCTTCCCATGCATTGGAAAAATTCCTACCTAGGTGTAGTTCTGCAGTCTGCAAATTTTTTTATCACTTGACTTAGCCGCGTGCGCCCACGTTTTCCTAAGCGAAGAATAACAAAAGGGCACTCGTGGTGGGAATACTGGGAATATCCCACCACGAGGGCGCTTAAAATTTTACTACTTGCAGTGACGAGAAAACAGACATACTTTGTTAAGTATGGATTACCCCCAGGCTAAATAGGATCGCTCGAGAGCCTATGCATTATCTCATAATGGCCTATGTCCGTCTTACTTTATATGTAAGTTGAGTAAGGAGGGTACCATTCCGGAATGACACAATTCAAAATTGCAAAAGATGGAAGAAAAGAAATGACACGATGACACGAAGGAACTTCCCATATTATAAAAGATTCTTGCATTTGAATTACCTATGCCTTGTCCTTCTGGAATTTTGACAAAAGTACGAAATGATCTTGCAATAGCTATTGATACTTTTGCCACTATTCTTGATGCTGTCGAAGGATACATGCCTATAAACAGTGTTGCCAAAATGGTCCAAGTGAATTCGTGAGAATTTTATATTAAAAATCGTGAGAAATCGTGAGATTCTAAAAAGTCCTAAAAAGAGATCAAAATAACGTTCAAGTGACAGTTGTACTTTTACAGCCGATTCTAAGTTAGTATGTTTTGCGGTATTTTCGTGCTTTTTAAGCAATAAAATAATTTCACTACCATGGGCGCCGCCATGAAGGGGCGGGGGGGTGGGGTGTTGAATATGAAAATAAAGTTTAGTATAAAAGTACATTTCAAATTATTCAGTGAAACATGCATCGGTACTTGAAAATTACATTGACTATTGAAAATTACATTGACTATTTTCTTACAATACCACAACAAAAATTGAAAGATCTTTCAGTAGGTACCCTCCGACGCCGACGGCGACGGGTAAAAACCTGGTTGATCCTAAGACATAGTGTCTGAGGAAAGACTCTCTGGTCTCTATATGCTTAGCATTCAGAGAATTTGAGAATAATAATATAGACAGAGTTATTGAAAACGCAATGAATCGGTTTTCACAAAAGAGAAGTCATCTGCAATTAGGAAAATATAGTTCATAAGATATTTTTTGAGGTATACATTTCCAATCAAAAAAATGTACCTATGTCAAAGTTACACTACAGTTAAGTTTAAGTTAAAGTCAAGCAAACCAAACCGTATATATGTATTTTTGACAATAAAAATATTTAAGTTTCAATCTATGTTTACTTTGCCCCAGAGGCGCATCTGTGGGGGGAAAATATAGCCCCCCCCCCACAGGCTACCAAAAGTTTCCGCAATATTTGCATACAAATAATACAATTTTCAAATTCAATTAAACCTAACCGAAGAAAAAGAAGAAGTTATAACGATTGCAGATTCGATTGTTATATTATATCATTAAGAGCGAGGTCCAATTCCAGATTACAATTGTTGCCAGTTGCCCAGCCCTACTTTTTACGTTTAATTGACTTGGGAAATGTGTCAATAATGCTTGGTAAAATCCGCTTCGTCCACTCGTGGAAGGCGTTTTTTTTTATCGATTTTAATGACTTTTGGGCAACAATTGGGCGTGGCACCCACAAAATTTTTCGCCTTCGCCGAATTTTATCCTCCACCTTGGCACCTACGTCAAGCTTTTCCCTCACATCGACTTGCCCCCACCTGGAATTTCACCTGCCGGCGCCCATGTTCACTACTGTCAATAAACAATACCGTACACCGTATAAAATTAAAAAATACCGCAATACGAACTAACTGCAAATAAAAGCACTCTCCTATGCCTATGATGCATTGATGCAATAAAAAAAAAGTAAGGCAAAGCGCCTGGCTGCCCACGGAACTGATATAACAATGTTTTCGAAGTTCGGGACTTCCCCGAATTTCAATGAAATAATCCAGTGGCAGCGAGAGTCCTAATGCTTAACCTAATTTGCGCTTTTCCTAATATATTTGTGACGTTTGTTATGAATGAAAAAACGTTATTTTTTTGGAAAGTTTATAAAATTTGATGTAAAATGAAAAAAATCGTGAGAAACTCTACGTGATTCGTGAAATCGTAAGATATTTTCCAAAATCGTGTAATCTCACGATTAATCGTGAGTTTTGGCAACACTGCCTATAAAATCTCCTACTGAGTTTGTGGCCTAAATTGGCATGAAATCTTATAGTACACAATAACACTGATGGGACTGACACTCTTGTTTCTGAAATAAATATGTCGTTTTAGCAGACAAGCAACCTCTGGTATTAGATATGATGTCAAACTTTCTGATAAGGTCTTGTACTTTTATTTCTTGTGCTTTTATATTTTTTAGATGTCATAAAATAATATAATATTAAGTTAGAGTGATATTATGCATAGAATCTCAGCCATAAAAGTGTCGCGGGCCTACTAGCAATGGCAGGCCAGAAACTGATAACATAATGAATCAATTATAAAAATATGTATTTTGTTGAGGGAAAATGGTAAAAATATTGACTATATATGTCAAACGTCTTCGATGGTACCATTCCAAGTAATTTTCTCATATCTCAAATAAAAAATGCAATCTGTATTGAATAATATAATATATAACTCAAAGAGATGCGGACACTGTCCACTTTGCGTTTATAAAACTACGTAAAATAATTCTTAGGTAATATAGAAATCTTTTGGTGGTACCAATGTTCAATGCCCCCCCGTCCAAGTATTTTTAAAAACACCTTATATATTATAAAATACCCTATGTTTGCTGATTTAGATTAGTGTGGGCACTGACCGCTTTGAGTCGCATTGACGAAACTTGGTAC
>JAEQML010054041.1:0-39015 GCA_016904865.1 Pissodes strobi
CGACCTCGTATCTCTTCTAGTTTCCTAGATCCCAATGATGAGGCTCGAATTTGGGACACCCTGTACAGGCTGTCAAGCTTGGTAGATGGCCGATTTTCAACAGTGAATATTTCGGTATGAACATTATTCACTAAATGTGTCTAGAATTTTATGCAAAATCTAAATGTGCAAAAATATACAAGGCATTCCATAAAAATAAGTCAAAAAAAAACGAACGACAGGATTTTATAAAGCACCCTGTATAATTGAAAATATTTTCACAATATGCACCACAACATATCTTACAATTTTTGTATTTATTTTTTTATCCCTATAGTTAAGAGAGATACAGGACTTTGTTTCACTAATGGACCACCTATATCTGGGAAAAGTTTGAGCAGCGGCTAAATATCATTTAAAACAAAGTCACAAAATAAATATTAATACCAAATATTATATTTCCGGAAACTGGTTTCGCCCAGCGAGCGATCGCCCGACTGGCCGAAGGTCAGGTTGTAAACGACAGACACAAAGCACGTGGCCTCGCGCCGCTGCCAGCTTTTACCAGAAGAAATAATTCTAAATAAATTCATGTGTTTGCGCGACAAGGGGGCGTGTCGAATCAGCGATTTTGGCTCAAAATCTTTATTCCAGGATTATGGACCAACTATTTGATGGAAAATTTATTTTCTTTTATCAATATGTCTAAATTATGATCCACTAGGGCCGTACAGACTTATTTTTTTTGTTATTTTTTTCCCCTAATATATGAAAAATTAAAATTAAGATATTCAATTTTTTATCACTGTACTGCCCTAGATACAGTAATTCTAAACGAGTTTTATACTTGGCTGTTTTTCACTATTATGCATATTAACGAAGAAAATCGGGAACGAAAAAAATACTACTGATGAATCCCCTTAATAGTATTTTGAAAATATTTGGACGAAATGAATAACAGAAGGGAAAACATGTTTGCTGTGTACCGAACTGTGAACATAAATGTTATAACTGCAGTCTCACTTTTTTTCATTGCGAGTGCCAGTTGCAGATATTTATTTTGGGGAATTGTTTTTGACGTGAAACTTCTTTAGCCAGAGTAAATAAAGTCAGAAAAAAATTAAACGCTTAGCAAAGTGAAACGCGTATCAAAGTTGACACGGCTATCAAAGTGAAACGCCCCTTTAATTAAGCATGTTCCAGTATAGCTAGAGAGTTGAAATTTTCAGGACATATAGCCGGAGTAAAATAAGGATCCTGGACGAAAACTAGACCCGATATCTCGAGAATTATACCCCCCACCTCACAGGATACCCAAAAATTTTCGAAAAAATGGGAAAAAACTGAAAAAAAAAACGTTAAAAATTGTTTGGAAAGTTAATAAAAGTATTATAAAACGAAATAAGAAAAGAAAAAATAATAAAAGAAAACAAAAGATTTTTCGGAAAGTTGATAAAGGTATTATGAAATCAAATGAGAATAAAAAATTAATAAAAAGAAGAAAGAAATGTTCGGAAAGTTAATAAAAATATTATAAAACTAAATAAGGAAAAAAATGTATAAAAAAATAGAGAAGCGCGGTTTCAGGCGGAAAAAAGGGAAAAGTGATCTTTTAAAATATGAAATAATATACATTTTAAAAAATTGGAGACCTGTCAGAATTTAACATTTTAAGAAATATTTTTAAATTTTTGATGAAAAGTTCCTATGACAGAAAAAAAATTAAACTTGTATTTCCCAGTTCTTGATAACTTTTAAAATAAACTCTCTAGGTGGGCGCCGAAATATGCGGGAAAACATTGTATATACATACAATATGTTATATTATCTTACCATAATCAATAATCAATCAATCAATCTAAAGAGAAAAGTCTTCGACAGCTGCATCCTCCCGGTAGCAACGTATGGAATGGAAACAATGACCATTACACCAAAAAGCGCTGAAAAACTAAAAGTGGCACGGAGAACCATGGAAAGGGCTATGCTTGGTATAAACTTGCGAGACAAAGTAACTAACACAGAGATAAGACGAAGAACAAATATCACAGATGTCATGGAGAGGACGGCAAGACTGAAATGGCAATGGGCGGGACACGTCGCACGACAGGATATGAAGAGATGGACATTCAGGGTTGGAAAATAGAGGCCAAGACAAACTACAAGAAGCGTCGGCAGACCTCAAAAGAGATGGGCCGACGATATCAAGGAAAGGGCGGGTAAAAACTGGATGAGATTGGGCCAGGATCGGCAGGCATGGAGAATCAATGGAGAGGCCTATGTCCAGGAGTGGACAAATCAAGGCTGAGAAAGAAGAAGAAGAATAGATTATGTTACCATTAATATCCGAAATACGTTATTACGCATAAAAACTAAGCATTTAAGAATTATGGATCAGTAATTATCTTTTACAATATCCATAGTAACCAAATTAAATATAAAGTTATATAATATACATGGCCCTCCGCCCCGCTCTGGTAATTCAACTAGAGAAATTAACCCAATCTGACCCAATTTGATCCAAAATATAATTTTATAATTTTTATATTTTTTTACTTTAATATCTATAATTAAGGGTTCTAGCAATTATCCATATTTACCTAATTGGCTTAGGTTTTATGCATAATAACGTATTTTGGATATTAGCAATAACATATCTATAAATATTATATACAAGCTCTCATACTATTTACACAGTATATGATAGATAAATAATACAAAATAATGCGAATACCCACCTGTTTACGAAATATGGTAAAAGCGTAATACGGACCTGGAATTTCCCTTTTAAAAATGGCCGACGCTAAAGGAATTTGTCTAAAAGACATCAAAGGCGGCATTTCAGATAGAATATTCCGATTGTTATTTCTTCTGTGCTAATGTTACATTTTATGCGGCTTAACATTTTTTATTAAAGTTCTCGTGTTTATTCTTACTGTTCTTATGCAGGAAAGAGAAAAATTTTTGTTAATTAAATAATTTAATAATTTTGTCTTTTTTTTCTAGCCTAGTGACAAAATAGCAGCTTTTAATTAAATTATGATATAAAAAGAATTTCATATTCTTAATAATTTAAAGGAAAGTGTCATAAACCTTCATTTAGACCTTCAATATTTTATTTTTTACCGAGTTTATTGTAGGTAGCAAAGGATTGCGCTTTGGAGTAACAAAAGTTTATAAAAGTTAGTTTTCGTAAAAATAAAAAACTTTTAATTTTTTGTTTTTATATATTTTTTTTAGTTTCACGCACTAAGTGTTGAGATTGTAGGCGTTAATATGATTTATTTTAAAAATAATAATTTACGAATAGGCATTAAGACGTTATGATTTCTTTAAATTTAAGAAAAATTATATCTCGGTTACGCTGGCGACGTCCTTCATTGAAGTTAAGTGAAATCTGTTTCAAAGTTGAGATGTTAAATGTTAATGCGAATATTCAATTCAGCAAACTGTCGATGTCGTTCGGCAAATTGTCGTATTCGGCCAATTGTCATTCGGCCAATCGTCGATTTCCATATCTGGCAGTTGTTTGGTCGAGTCGTCTTTCGGCAAATTATCTTTCGACGAACTGTCTGGATCTCTTTCTGATGTGGTCCCCTATCTCTATCGCTACTGTTCTATCAAGAAACTAATGAAGTTGCATTTCATAACATAATGTCAAGGTCGCCTATTTAAATATTTTACGCTATTAAATTTTTCTGGACTTCTCAAGTAAGGGGACTACTGGATGCTGTTCTGGGATCATTTCACTGCTGGATAAGCTAGAAAATTTCATTCATCTGTCAAAATTGACATTTTAGTAATAAAATACCTGATGCTAGTCATTGTTGTGTTTAGCCAATCATATCAAAATTACGCGATAATACTGCACTAGTGCAAATTATCGATAATCCGCACATGTTCAGTATTATCAGGCATAAAAAAATTAACACAAAATCCATACACCTCTTTAAAAAATAAGACTGAAATTTTATTTTCCAAAAATAGTACACATACAATTATTTTTGTTTTCAATTTAAACAACAAATACATATTAAATTAAAAATAATTTCATTTTATTAAAACTAGTTATTACAGTTGTGACAATGAAAACACAATTATTAAAATTATTTACAGACCCCGATGAACTTTGACCCCTTCCTAGTTTCTCGCATTTTCATTATTAACTTTTCGTGAAAGTTGTCCAATTGTAAGTAAGGATTTATTGAATTTACATTGCCATGACCCCTAATTTTTGTTAACTGATTTTCATTTACCCTGGTTTCTGCTAACTGCGTTTCGGTAGTGGCCCGATAAGAATGATTAGTAAATTTAAATGTTGCGATGTCCAGGCCAATTTTTTTTATAGCTAAAATGCTTGGCCGCTTTGAGAGTTCGTTCCTACCAACCGGACAGTTTTTCTACCATACGCCATTTTTTTGCTAATCCAGATTACTAGTGAGAAAAAGACGGCTTTTCGTTATATTGCCTCCCATTTTTAAAATCAATTTTCTGTACAATCTGTAAGAAAAACAGTATTTTTTATTAAAAAATTTTGGGAAAATGTTAGAAATATTTGGTTTACCTGACAGGACACATGTCTTCATTAGCAGTGTTCCTTATAAGTCATTTGCTGCCCTTTAAACTGCGATTCCCACCTTGACATGTTTTCGAAAATATAGGGTCGTATTCAATTCTATTTGTTAGTGATCCATCGTGATGTTTTTCCTCTTCAAAAAAATCGATTAAACAGTTACATGCTTCACCTCCTGGAAAAGCCAATTCGTATGATAGAACATGGAAACATTTCTTCTGAAGTCCAATTGGTGTATTTTCGTCACAAAGTGTCAATATTTTCAAAAATTCAACGTATCTGAATGCTGACGAACTGGTTATATTCTTTTTTCTGGCTCAGCCTGCAATTTCCGTCCAACAACGTCCCTGGCATATCTTGCAGACTTGAACCTTATATCTGAAAATGGATCTATAACAACTCCAAAAGAACGGCTAAATTTGTCTTGAACTAGTTTTGCATCCACATTCCATAATATAGTCTTTATAACACTTTCTTTGTAGTATGACCCATCTTTTTTGCGCATATGACTTGCCCAATCTTTGAGCATTCCAGCCAGATTTTCTATGGATGTTTTTTCTTCCAATACGTCACCTCTCTGGAAGCAAAACTCTTCAAATTGTTTCCGTATAGCCTTTTTTGATTTTTTTGTATTTTTTGGTGTAAGTTTTTCTATATTTCTCTCAATTTCCATCGCAGAAGCGTTCCCGAATCGTTTAAAACTCAAATTTAAAACTCTGATAATATGGCAGTAAGTGACAATGACATGAATTTTAATTACAAGGGATTGATTCATGAAATTTTCTGATAAAATGAAACTCTTGCAATGAAAATTACCTTTAATTTTCGTCAAATTTTCACTCATGCATATTTAACGAAAATTGTCGGTAATTTCCATTCCACTTGTTATATTACTACTGACAAAAATATTATATATCTGCTCTCTGCATGATTTAATATATTGTTTCCATCAAGTCAAGATTTGGAAACATATGTAGAAAACTTCAGATCTTCATAGTTCCTCCCAGTTGCCAAAAACCTCAAAGTTGCGGATAATTGCTCATGTGGTGTAATAGAACGTTTCATTACAGTATCCTGCTTTTTTATCAATGATGAAACTAAATTTAATAAATGCCATGCGCAGGTAATTACGAAAATCGTTTGGTTCATTGCTTAATTTCTTAATTAAATTAATGTGAGAGTACGTGGCTCTCTTTTAAATCCAACATTTTTGCAGTCTTCTTGATCTTATCTGTTTTTTTACTTTTAACTTTTTAATTAAGCAAACCCCAGCTACTGATAATTCGTCTTCGTGGTTCGTGATGAGTTTTTTAAGTACTCACTGCTTGGACACGTGATATTCTATAAGCAGAAATCTCAACTTTACTAAACTCTTTGGCAAATTCGACTGATCGTGAAAACGAACTAAAACAATTAAGCTGCATTTGCGCAAATTAGCATGCACAAATCAATTTGCGCAAATTGCATGAACGTGAAAACCCACCTTTTACGTAAAAAATGACAGTGACTTGTAACTTAGTCATAACACATATTACGCTGATAGTAACATGTTAAATTATTTGTTGCTAGGAAAACGTGTAAATTTAAAAACAAATCTCTTACTTACTATTCTGTTACTCCCAGTGTCAACAGATACAATATTTGAAATAATTCAAAAGTTTTAAAAGATAAGACGTAAAACTGAAATATTTCGGCTGTTGGTTCAAACGAAACCCAGTGCCGTATTTAGGCTCTACGAATAGAACTTGCTAAACATATTATTTTACTTCGCAAAGTCTTGACACTATGGTGAAGGGAAGTAATCTCTCGTATTCAACTATATTCCTATGCGACTACGATCCAAAAGAGGGGTCTTTCCGAATCATAATGTCCCAATGTCTACGTCAACTGGCCGAGAGTAAACTGGTCAAAGTCAACTGGTCGAGAACATAATATAATAGCCAATTGACAGAATAAGTCAATTGGCCGATTGCGTCAAATTCAGCGACAAATAATCGGCCGATCGATTTGTCCATAGTCATTTGGTGAAATTTGTTAAGAGGCTAAAAGTCACAAAGTTTAATTTGTGAAATAATCGCTGAATTTTTTTCAAATTGATAAGTTTCTAAAGATAGTTTGCTTGCAACTTAAGTTAACTTCCGATGCTTCAGTTGACAGAATATATCAATTAGCCGCTAGTTAATTGTTGAAATTACTAAATAAACCGAAAAATAACCAAATTTAATTTAAATATGGATTTTCTTTAAATAAAATGAAATCTCAAAATGGGTTTTCTTACAACATACCGCTTTGCCAGTGGAACATCGACTCTAGTGCAAATTACTAGGTTTTGTGGAAATGATGTTTGAATATTTTTATAACGATGTTAATTAAAACATTAGGAAATATCACAATATTTTTTTAAATTAAACTATATATTGAAAATAATTGGTCTGCTAATGGCAATTTCTTCGATAAATATTAGGACACGCGAGCCTTTTTTTTATGGCAGGGTCACACACACTAAAGGGTGTGCGAAGATGTTGATTGACACGGTTCTTGAATAGTTGTAGGTTGTAATTAGGGGGACACAGATGTCCTGGGAGTGAGTTCCACAGTGATGCAGTGCGCCAGACAAAGTAAAGCGATGTTCTGGGTGTTTCAAGTTGTACGACGAACTGGTGCCCTCTTGCCGTCTGTCGTGACTGTCTGACAGGCGTTGCCCTGGGGCGGGGTGACGCGGGCCAAATCCTGGGAACATCTGCCGTGAAAGTATCTGTAAAACAGGGACATCTCGGCCACATGTCTGCGGTGGTCCAGACTATCCAGATTCTCGGTCAACTTCGGGTCGCCGATAAGACGCATAGTTCTCTTCTGAATGGATCCACCAGCTTTAGGGTGTGCTTTGGTGCGGCACCTCAGGTGTGTGAGCAATATTCTAAGCACGGTTTTATCTGCGCTTTGTAGAGCAAGAGCAACTGCTGCGGTCTATACAGTTTTTTGTTGTGAAATAGCACACCAAGCTTCTGGGAGGCTGATATTGCCTGCAACGTGGTCATGCCAGGACTTATTGCTGTTGACCGAGACACCCAGTAGTCCGACTGATGAGGATGAAGGAATGGTCGATCCTGCCATAATGATAGCAATGCCCGCCGTATAGGCCCTCTTGGTAAACGTGGCTGCTTGGGTATTTACTCCATTGAACTGGACCAAATTTCTGTCGCCCCAAGTTTGAACTTTCTCCAGGTCTTGATTAATTGTTGTAATCTGTTCCTGTCTGCGGTGATAAGTCTCAGTCGCTGGTATAGGTTTTTTTTTATCTAAATTGGAAGACAAGGGTACTGTAATCTGCAAAACTGTAAACCTGTAAACAGGATTATTCGTTTCGGTTAGCAGGTCATTAATATAGATGTGGAACACAGTTGGTGAAAGTATTGCGCCCTGAGGCACGCCCGCATTAATGGTGAATGTGTCTGAGATGTGTCCATCAACTGCAACATGCAGAGATTAGTTCCTAAAAAAACTGGCAGGACAGCTGTAGAGAGAAGCTGGCAGTCCGAAGGACTGCAGTTTGTTGAGCAATCCGTCATGCCAAACTCTGCCGAATGCCTTCGAAATATCCAACGCAATCGCTCGAGACTCTCCGTAGTTCTCAATTTACCTACTCCATATAGGAGTGACATGTCTCCCGTCGATCTCTCTTTGCGAAAGCCGTATTGATTATCGCTGATTATTCTGATATTCTCCAGGTACTTGAGTAGTTGCTGAATGACTACACGTTCCATGACTTTGGAGATTTTGGTTTTCTTGCCTTTTTTTGGAACAGGTTGCACTCGAGCGACTTTCCAAGAAGATGGGTAAATCCCTTTACGGTAAGACGGAGAAAAAAGGCCGGAAAATTTCAACAGCACCTGTATGTGCCAGGCTCTCATGCCAG
The DNA here is from genome assembly GCA_016904865.1 of Pissodes strobi. Lineage (NCBI taxonomy): Eukaryota > Metazoa > Arthropoda > Insecta > Coleoptera > Curculionidae > Pissodes > Pissodes strobi. The sequence continues at coordinate 8,466 of JAEQML010054041.1, forward strand.
AAAAAGCATACTGTATTGTTGATGCTTATGTCAGTTACCTATAGAAAGAACATTGTAATATAAAATGAGATTTTGTTAACATAATAGCTCATGAAACAGTTAAACTGCGATTCATAAAAAAAATTAAGATGATTGTCCTATTGGGACTGACATGGTAAGTCGTAAACGGCAAAGACCATATTTGATCGTTTCTCTTAAGACTTTTTTGTCTGCATCTTCTTCAGCCCTACTTAATTCTTTTTTCCTTGGTGATTTATATAGTGATTTTCTAGCCGTGTTTTGCTTTCTCCAATGGCATTCTGGTACCCATCGCATCAATCACATTGATCTTTTCCTGGAAAAAGGTTCCAATGTCTGTGTTAAATATTCGAAAATATAAGTCAAAATTGGCTGCTGGTTTTTCTATTTCATTGCGCTTTATGGTACAGTTTATGTGCATTTCCCTGGTTATATTTGGCGTCTGGTAATGGTTCTCTACTCGAGGAATTGAGTCAATGTATTCTTTAACAGACACTATGACTTATTCATCTAATTTTTTCTGATTCCCATGACGTCCACGTTTGTCTTCAGGGATGACCTCCAAATTGATATGCCAGTAAGCCATACGGGATAATGGAGAACTGATCATTCTGGGTCGTTTCTGGTTGTATTTTGCCTCTGGTAATGACTGTCTACTCGAGGAATTGAGTCATTGTGTTCTTTAACAGACACGATGACCTTTTCATCTAATTTTTTGTGAGTCCCATGACGTCCACCTTTGTCTTCAGGAATAACTTCCAAATTGATAGCTCGTGCTTGAACCATTGGTCACATAGTTCGTTAAGTTGTTTCAAAAATGTTTGTGAAAATCGTTTTATATACACGGTTTTTTGTGCCATAATCTCATAAAAAATCCACAGTTCGGGTTTATAGATTGCTCAGATCCTACACGAAGATGCTTAAATTGCAATGGAGCTACGCAAAAGGTCAGAACGTCTCTATGGTGTTGTAGAGTTGCCAGTTTCCAATATTCGTCGAAAAACTGACTTCGGCGATCATCACTAAATTTTGCATCGACTAGGGCAAGGTGGCCCCATTACTCTTTCATTTACAATTTTTTCAGTCCTTGACATGTAGCTTTTACCAAGATTTTTAAAGAATTTGGCCTGTTGTTTTTTCTCCATTTTTAGGAGATAATACAGGCAATGGAAATTGAGAGCTTTCCGTGTTTTTTGAATTTTTTTCAGAATTTTCACTTAATGTGGGTTCGTCACTTGATTGGACGTAATCGTCACTAATTTTCATTCTCGTTTAAACTAGTTTTCTCATTATATGGAATGATTAATTATGTTATAAGAATGTTACGGATATACGATATACGAGGTAGTTACAGGAATTTTCTGTGTACTCGTAATTGCTAGTAAATTATCTGATACACTGGATAATTTATCAAAATAATTCTCATGAATTGATTCTGTGATTGGCTGTGCATCATCTACAGTAGTGAAATTGTTTTGCTGTGTACTTGCCTGTAAGCCATATGGATAATGAAGAACTGATCTTTCTGGGCCGTTTCTGTGATTTATTTAACAAAGTCTGAAGAAGTAACATGGTTTTGCTGGGTTATTGATTGATCTGAGACATGGACAATCTGATCTAAAAATTCTTCTTGACGTGCTGTGTTCTACCCCTTTTCTGAAACATTCGGGGTTTGATCTAAAAAACAATGTATAAGAATAATAAAAAATCACGATTTACAAATAACATGCACATTTCACTTTCTTTTGGATGGGGTATCTAGTTCTACATTTTGCTTCTATTTCTAGAAGGTCTTATGGGTCACTTAGGGTCTATTTAATTTATTTCCTGTGATGCTTGACCCTCTCGACAAAACTCTTGACCAGTTTACTGCTGTGTTTCATCCCGGCAAACATTTTAATTAATGCCGTTTAATATGCAATATGCAAATGTACCTTCGGGGTACACTTCATCGTATTACGCCATGGTGATCTTCGATTTGTCTTAGAAGTCTGACGGGTTTTCTCAGGGAATTATGCTCATCTGACATTGGGGCTGGATTCGTTGATTCTTTTTTTAGCAGCCTGCATGTATATTTCTGTTATTTGTCCGCATTGTATCCATCACGCTTCCGTATATTCGACTGCTGAATAACCAGGGATGTTTTGAATCAAACATAAGTGAGGATCTGTTTAAATTCTAGCCATTCTTCCAGTAGATATCAGTTGATACAGTACGACGGTTTCTTATTGACTGGTCTGGTCAAAACTGATTCAAGGATATAATTGAGAAATATCCAGTGAGTTGTCAAAAAGTATTTTCTGGAACAAGTCAAATTTAAATAGATTGTAAAACTGCAATGTAACCAAGAAATAATCATTAACGGACAATTAACCAAGTCATCTAGTTTCTTTTCTTGGGACCAAGAGCTTTAAATAAATATGTAAAAAGCATAAGCTTACGCATCAGTAAAATTAAGTTATCTATGTTACATATGACAGTCTGTTTGATCTCATAAATTCGCTTTAACGAATATCGAGAAAACTAGCAACTAAATCAATGGGCCTGATATCAATGACATTCCTATGCCTTCCATTGCCTTTTTGAACTGGCCATGGAAAGCTACTAAATCAGGAAGGAAAACTTGATACAAGTGGAAAGACGTTCCGTTATCTGTTGGCGCCAAAACATCTTGGTCAGTTGTTAGATCGCTAAAGTAATGGGAAACACCTCAACCATCTTCCAAGCCTAAAAAAATGAGCAGCATGGATGCCAGATGGCCATGCGATCTACAGTTCGTAGATCGATTCAGTCACCAACTTGAAGCCGACAAGAATGGCGATCTTACAACTAATAAAGAGACATCATTGGATCAGGATCATTTTATGAAATTTTGAGGGTCCAAGGAAGAATTCAGTGAATGGGAGAGTAGGAGAAAATGAGGAGTGGTAGAAAGCAGAGAAGATGCAAAGATCTTATTCTATATGGTTAGTAGAAAGGCTTCAATTAATGAGAGAAGAAGTATCCAGTAATCCAGTTATCTAACTTCACTTGGAAGCTGCTAGAATTTAGCTTAGTGGCGGGTCCTTTAACCGGCCCTATGAGATATTCACCTTAAAACACTAAATATGAGGAACAATAAGTTATCTGGCTATATAATATCTGCAAAGGACCCTTGTAAGCCACTTTGCAAAGATGACGAATATTTTTTGACCTAGCGACCTCTTTGTAGCTTACGATATTGTTAAATAGTTAATAAGAGTCGGTTAAGAAAATAAAACATAAAAAATGGAAAAGAGTAATTCCTAGAAAAATTCGTGTTGTTGACTGATGCACAAACTCTTCTCTGAAGCACATTTTTTTCTGAAGCTCCTATACCGAGCTTGATATAGCTTGTGTTTAGATATCACGTTCGTTATCAAATGAGGGTAATTTGACTAATGATATCGAGTTCAAACGAAAAAGAGGTCTGAAATATGGTCACGTTTTTTGCGCAATTAACAATTTAGTGTACCAAGTTAGAAGATAACAAAGCTGTAAATAAGAAGGGACAAAGAGTCGAAAATCCTTTAGAAAACAGATCCCGTGCTGCCGGTTTAAACAGAGGCAACCGCAAAAACCGGAGCCCCCATCAGTTCTTCTTCCCGCAAAAACGCGGCTTCAGTAAAAAGCCTCCCAAAACTGCGTTTCAGAGAAGCGGCCATTGGAACTCCAATGTATTTTTAAAGCCGGATCAAGAGGGCCTTTTAAGCCCTCTCCCCACTCGAAAAAACGGTCGAACGAAGCGCCGCCTCCCTCGTTCTCATTGGCTGGAAAAAGTTCACAGCACCGCATCTCATTAAGGAGACTTTAGAATTTTACCGCGCTCGAATTTCCAGCCCTATAAATCAAGCCGGGCCGGGGTATGGGGCGACGCCGCGGTTTACTCGCTGGAGCGAGAATCGGTTGGCCCCCCTGAAACCAAGGCCGACTCAGTTTGTCTAAGCCGGATAATGCGCTAATTTAAAGGAATAAAAACTTTCTTGGTGGTTTCAAAAAAAAGCTGGAATTAACAGATTTGGTTGCTTTGATTCGTTTACGGTTTTATTTCGAGAGCTTTTCAAAATGTATCATCGGCAATTTCTTCCTCTGTCTAGTAGCGTCTTTCCAATTCGGTACCACGATTTCGCCAACCATCCTCCCCTAATTTTATACCAGTTTTAATTAAAACCGTTGGAAGATGCAGTCAGGATATACTTCAGCGGTGGGAGTTTCTATTGAGTGAGTCCCATCAGCGTGTATTTGGAGAATCGGTTGCGAATTATCTCAAGGTTCCATATTGGGACCCATTATCTTTTTTTTTATGTGAATGATTTGATTCGTTCCTTCGTTTCGATAATCAACATAGGTTCACTAGTGATGCCAATGGTCATTTGAAGATTAAGTTATTGGACGATGTTCGTATTGACTGTTGAGTGCAGTGCTAAGTTGTTTAAGTTACGTAACCTCTGTTTTACCTAGAAAAACGTTTTATATGGCATCGTATGGCATACCTTACCATTTATACATGTCACATCTAGATTTGTATGTGATCTATGGAAATGTGCATCAATATAATACCTACACGACAAAGGGCAATCTTGTTACCAAATTACTGCTCCTTCAACGGGAGGTATAATGGTGTAGGCTTTTACAGCTCTATTTTTTTTTAAATAAACTACCTATGACAAGGAAGGAGCGTCGCCAAAATTTTTAAACAACTCATTTATTTATAGTAATTTTTTACTAAATATGTGTTGTATATATTGTTCTCTAACCCAACTAACCCAACCTCTAAGATTTACGATGCAAACATTAAATTTTGTATGCATAGCATTAAATAAACTATTGTCTATTATCTCTTTGCAGATGATAGCCCAATGTGAGCTAATCTCGTTCATGGTAGAAAAGGCCCATTCTATGTGTTAAATCTAGTTTTAAAGCTATGTTGCATAGTTAAGTGAAAAGCTGGCAACAGATGATCCTTGGATGAGAGGAAGGTGAATTAAGGCCGGTGTAGACAGACACTCGTTAGATATCTGTCCAAGGCAATGCCAACATATTCTTGTGAACTTTGTGCTAAAGAAAAATTTCCAATTTGAATTTGTTTCAGAAGTAATTTTTTTATGCTGATTTTTAAGTGTATGATATGCGATACTAATGAAACCAGACGAGAAAATACCTTCAGGGTCATAGACAAGTACAAGCGGTCATCTTCATGCATTTTTCTAGGCATAACCTTGAGCTTATAATACTTATGAACCTTAACCATTTTAGATATATATAAAAATCTAAACTAATGCAATAGTATGAAAAATGAATCCGTTTGGGTTGAGGTGATGCAATAGGCTGTCGGGACGAAGGTTCCATCTTAGCAGTTGTTGGCTCCCTGCGAGCAGCCTCTGGTAACAATGCTTCTAACTACAGTGCCTTCCACCTTTATTTGTACGCCTCTCTTTGAGAGCACGTTGACAATCCAGACCCTGACAGCAGGGATGTCCATGTTTGTTAAGGCTGCATTAGTTTTTTCAAAGGTAGTTTTATAACACGCACCCTCAATATCAATAAATACACTTAAGGTGGACTCCTTATTGTCCAGCGATCTCTCGATTTGGCTCACTGCTGAAAGCAAGGCCGTGTCGGTCGATCTTTCCAAAGCGTACGCATGTTGGTTCGGATGCAGCGGTCGGATGACGCAGTCCCTCAAGTATCGCTTACACAGCCTCTCCAGAGTTTTCATAACAAAGGTTGTTAGGCTGATTGGTCGGTAGGCTTTGGGGACAGGGTAATCCATCCTTTCTGCTTCTGGTATGAACACCACTCTTCCTTATCTCCATGCCTTCGAGGTATAGCGCAGCGCTAGGCATGCCCAGAACACCTTTACCAAATACGGCAGTAGCTCGCCCAGGCCCCACTGTAGTTGGGCTGGTCGGATGTCGTCTGTACCTGGCAATTTGAAGCTTTGTATTACCTATCGTACTTTGTCTTCACTGACTATTTGGTTGGCCCTTAGCCAGTCCAAATCAGTAGGTTGAAAGTTTGTCTCGTCTGGCCAGTTCCTGTCGTCTGTTGTCAACGAACCAAGGAAATGGGTTTGCATAAGCAGTTCAAGACTCTCTTGTAGATTAGCGGTGTTGGTGCCGTACTTCTTTTTTAGTAGACCTAGATCGAGATCTTTGGCTTTTGCGAGGATTTTGTAGAGCCGTACAGTCTGTAAGTGATCCTCAATCTTCTCCCTCTGTTTTTTCCTTGCTAGTTTTTTAAACTCCCGTAGATTGGTGCTCTATTGCTCCCAGTCGGCTTGAGCTCTGGTTCTTTTTGCTTTATTAAAAGATTTTCTCGCTGTCCTCTTGAGTTCTCCTAGCTCTTGGTTCCACCATTTTGTGGCTTCCCCTGGATGTTGTTGTGATACTTCAAGAGAGCAACATTTTTCAAAAGCTTTAGTTAGGGCAGCCTGTAGGCCTAGCATACGTCATTCCAGGCAGTCATTGTCGTTAGGCGTATTCCCCTCAACTTCCCGTAGGTTCTTCCAAAGCCGGACGAGGAATTGAGCCCGATCCGTCCTTCGGAGATCCCTATAAAGCTTCCTAGGCGCCTTAATTGAGCTAAGCCCAAAGGTTAACCAGCGATGATCTGACATGTCAGATACATGCCAGTTTAAGACCTCAACTTCGTCTAAAAGGATGTCCGGTCCTGTTACGTCATTTGTTATTTGTTGTTCTGTTCTTGTGTCTGAGAACAATTCTTTCACGTAATCCATCCTTGTCCTTCGTTCGATGTCTACAATTATTTCGCCTTGTTCATTAGCCATTTTTCCTATTGATTTCTTCTTGAATTTTCCTGTTATTTCCATGATCTTCTTATATACACCAAATGAGTCGTGTTTTGATTGTGCTATTTCAATCTCTTTGCACTTGTCTTTGAGTTCTTGTTCTTTTGCTTCTCTGATTTTTCTCCTAATCCGGTTGTTGATGGATCTATATCTGTTCATGTCATTATTTATTTTGGTCTTCCATCTTTCTTCCATTAATTTCAGGATCTCTTCATTCATCCAGGGTTTCCTCTTATCTATATTTGCTATTAGTATCTCTTTCTTTATTGTTTTTGTGACTTTGACTATTTTCTCTATTTTTTCCTCGACTTCTGAGCTGTTTTTACATCCAGTAAGGCGTTACTTATTAGATTCATGGCCTGAGTTCTTACCTCTGGCTCATTGATCTTTCTTCTATCATAAGTGGTTGTGCTTTGTTTTACTTTCAATTTCTTCCATTGTACCCTAAATTCTGCTACCAATAAATTGTGATCAGAGTCTTTGTCCTCTCCTGATCTTCCTCTTCCCACTTTTGCATTAAAATCACTCATCATTATAAGTAGTTAATGAGGATGGTTAATTCTGTGTAAAAATTATTTATATCTTCTTCTTCATGTTTACTTGTGAGTGCATACACCTGTATGATGTTGACATTTGTTGGAATTGCTTTTATTTGGACTAGCATTATTCTTTCATTGACGGGCTCAAAGTTTGTGACATTTTGTGCAATTGACTTATGCAGTATGACTCCTACTCCGAGATATGCCCGCCGAGGCGAGTGCTATATCAAGTATGGTTTGCTTACTGGAGTCAATAAAGGTTGGTGCAGTATCTCTGTTTAGAATGTTGAGGTTGCTACCTGTAATGTAATCATAGAGTGATTTACCTCTAGCATTGTTGCCTTCGTTGTCCCAGGTCACATGGTGTGTATTTGGGAGAACGATGGCCAACCATGGTTTTTTTTATCAGCACAGCCTCTTCGGGCAACATCGCCACCTTTTTTACAACACTAGGCTGGATGATGGCCTAGATGCATTGGTTGACCTAGGGAGGATGCACAGGGGGTCCAGTGGTGTCTAAGTGCCGTTGCCCTTTAAGGCCACCTTCTCGCCATTTCCAGATTTAAGTTTCCAGTATGAAAAATATTTTATATTCAAATGGCAAGTTTAAATTGCACAATTTTAATCACAAAAAATGTTGAGAGAGGCCACCTCTGTGTCGAATACAAACACGTAGCCTTTGTTTCGTGAACCTTCATACACGGCTTCGGCTTGTAACCTAGACCTTGGTGTATGTTAACGATTGGATCAAAGATACGTATTGAAATGATTTTTATTCACCGGAATTCTTTTACATGTCCCCTAAAAAAAAATAAAAAGAAATTAGATCCGGCGATCGAGCTGGCCGTTAAATTTGACGTTACCGCCTAATACTAAAAGAAATAAGGTAACCCGATAGTATATTGTGAAAGCATTTCCTAGAATTTAGATGTTTCAACAAGTTGCAGGAATACGCTTGGACGTGTTGTCGCTCTGGTACCTGAAATAGCACAATTTTTGCAAGAGAATAACAACATATTTGAAGATTTCCATAATGACGACTGAAAAGCTGACATATTGTGTGGCAAATATGGGACATATTACTGTGTTGAATAAAACTGATGACGCCGTTAAGTCATTTCGTCTGAAACTTAATATTTTTCGTGACCAAGTGCTTACGGCAGACTTCGTTCGTTTTGATAGGCGCCAAAGGAAGATTATGGTTAATAAATCATTTTATTCAAACAAATTTGCTGCCAGCATCGCTACGCTTAAGGTAGAGTTTATATCAAAATGTAGTCTTCCTAATGAAGATAAAATTTTATTTAAACGCATTGAAGATTCCTTTTCTGCTAAGGCAAACATCGCGAAGGAAATTTTCCCCCACCAATTACTAACGACGGAATGTTAAGTCATTTTGGTAGTACAAAAATATCAACGGAATTAGATCGGGCCGTCCTGCTGGCCATTATGTAGTCATTTCACTCGAAACCGTCATTTAGCCACTATATTACTCGAAGAATGTAATGAGGAGGTGCAGCATCTTGCCGAAAGTGCTAAAAGTTTTAATGGAGAAAGAAATTGCCATCTGCATCAATTGTTATAGAGATTGATAAAGCCAATAATTTTTTGTGGCTTCACACCAATAGCGACACGTTGGCTTATTAAAATCTCCATTAAAAATAATAACCATCAAGAAACCAAATATTTTTCAATAACTTTGTAGTGATATTTATGCGAGTATTTATGACATGATTTTGGAAACTTCATTTTGTAGGGGTGACATTTATTTAATTTTAGGGTATTTCTCATCGTTTCCTGTTACATTTTATTATTATCATAATTTCGACCTGGACGTTAACCAATTTTTGTACAAATTTATGCATGTTTGTGGGTTAGTGTTATAATAGTTTGACACTTCTCACTCTCAAATATTCTAAAAGCCTTTAAAATGCGGTATATTTGAAATGTACGTTTGAAAATAGAAAAAAATATTCAACTCATTTCGGATTTTCAAATTAGCGTAGGAACCCATAAGTTTTGGGAATGTTAAACATATTTTACGCTTAAAGAGTTATCAACAATGGATTAACACCAGATATGCCTTTGGCATATTCGATCAATTCTAGGGTCAAGCCTATAAAATAGGAATGCCCGAATTGCATCATTTATAATCTGTTAATGGCCAGTCCTTAGATAGTCTACAAATTCTTTGAAACTGAGAAAAATTAAGCGGACTTTGTTCATACATTAGACTAACCGATTAATTTTAAATTTTACGTAATATTTTTCACTTCAGGTGTTTTTGCAGGTAAAACACTCTGATGCTGATTTATGCGACGTAGGTAGGTAGAACTGATTGGTATCTTTCGAGCTGATATAATTATAAAATTATTTGATAGTAAAGGAGGCCCTGGATAATTAGAAAAATCAGAGCATCATTTTTGATATTTATCATAAAATTAGAAACAGTTAATCCAAACACCTCAGTTCTGGCCTGGCTGGCATATCTCATTGGCTTATAGAATAGAAGCGCTCGTGCTAATTTACTCTTATTTTTAGCAAATGTTTACCTACTCGATTGCTTTCTATCTCTGCACGGTAGATCAAATTAATTTAAAACCTATTTTAATTGCTAATATCTTCTTTATTATTTGGGTGATTTTATTTACTTTAAGTTCTTTGAAGAAAGTCAGTAGTGGGCGCTACAGTTTCATTTAGCTGAAACGTCAATTTTGGCAGCTTTGCCAAAATTAGCTGATTATGAGCGGATCAAATAGATCATAATTTGTCAAAAAACTTCTCTCATATTAAATGCTCTGAATTTTTAACTGAAAACATCTTTAGGCGCGTTTCAGTACGTCTTTTTTGAGACAGGGAATTAAACTCAGCCGTCATGTAATGCGCCACGCTCGGATATGTAATATCAACGCTCAATTTTCACGAAAACGGCTGAGAGTGGAAATTTGGATTTGTGCATGTTTTTAGGCAACACTTCCAGACAGTCGGCGATCGTTTGCTTTCGGCAATCCGCCTTTCCGTTTTCGAGTTATTACGTCGCATGTACGATTTTTAAAAATTTTGCTGCCATACAAAATCACTGCTGAAAAAAATTAACCAACTTTCATGAAAGCTTATGCACACGTTCCTTTCGTCGGAAAATAGCAAATATTTTTTAGACAATAGACCTATATTTTTGAAAAAGGGGTCACTTTAGATCGTTCTAGCGCCGAAAAAGTCTCGAGATTTGGAAAAACCGAGACGAACGAAATAGTTCAATGGGAGTTTAGAGGAGAAAACCTCTCTAAATGCTTTTCTACTTCGAAAATGACGGGAAATATGAAAACATCGATTTGTAGGTCAATGAGAAGAAGATTTTTTTTATATAGATAAATCGACTACTTGAAGATAATTTACGCCAAAAACAATACAGGAAGGCATTTTTGAAATCATGATGCCTTTTATGCAGGTTGTAGTTGAAGTTAAACGCTTCGCCATTTCGAGTTATTTTATTTATTTATTTATTTATCAACGGGCTATTGCTCAATATAAAGAAAATTTAGAAAACAATTGAAAACAAATTGACTAGTTTATATCCTAACTATGTCTCTAAATAATTTGAGATAATTAACAATTAAAATACTTAGTGACGACAACAAAATATACAAGATTACCGAAAGTAAGAGTTTTAGCTGGAACAAAAGTAATTAAGTTTTTATTTTTCCATTTTGCTGTAAACAGGAGTGGAAAACATGAGTCCCCTATTGACAGTAATTTAAGTGTTTCTTAAATACTTTGTGATTTTGAAAATAATCCAAATTGGCTAAAAAGTTATTTGCTAGTCTAGCTGATATAGTCAAAAATTAGTTTTTGCCATATTTCGTGCGATGGGGATTTACATGAAAAGAGTGGTTTAGCCTGGATATTGAAGCCCTATTTTACTTGTGAGCTCGGGCCCATGAGAATGAGTGTGGAGTAAATTATAAACACCGCAAGATCCCTGTGCATGCGACGGTTTTTAAGGATAGTTATTTAGTGAATTTTCGAGCTCTGAGTAGTTTATGTTCTCAGCCCTTTGGTATTTCTTATATGCAATATATCTCAGGAACTTATGTTGTCATTATAGGAGGGAGACCATGCTAAAGAACAGTAATCCAAATGTGGTCGCACGAGAGAACAGTATAGTAATTTGATGGAAGGAATATTAAGCAAATCCTTGGTACTACGTTTGATAAAACCCAAGATTTGTAGTGATTTAGAGACTACTGCGGTGTGAAAGTTAAATGGCTATCAAGCATCAGTCCAAGATCTTTTATTTGAGAGGCCAGCAACAAAGCTCCTCACAATAATTTAAATGTTACCCGATTTTAGTCAAAATTTTAGCAGAGTTTGGGCATTTGTCTTGGAATATTATCCTGAATTTAAGTCCTCAAAAATACTGATAGCTTGATCATTATACAGGAAGAAACAAAAGTTACTTTTTTACCCTTAAATACTTAACGCTCTGTAGAAAATGTGAGAGGCAAATTTTAGTTTCATTATGCTTTAATATGAAGTGTTACCTTCTCTTAACAAAACGTTTTTTGATTCATGTCAAGATCTGCTTTTTAAGAGAAGATACAAATTTTTAAAGTGTTGCAGTTTTTCAATTTTATTAGCTGCGTTCCCTAGCAATAAAGATCATTGTTGAGCAAAGTGTTACTATACTACCATTGCAGAATACATTCTTTAGTTTTTCGTTTTAAAAATGAGACCAGAAGATGTTGCATTAAATGACGATGGCCGCAACATACGGTATATTGCGGAACTCTTAGGCAAACCAAAAAGTACTGTACAAGATGCGATCGGTTGTTGAAACTGGTAACTATACGCGACGTGGTAGATCAGGGATACCACGTGTTACTAATTCATAAATCCAACTGCATTAGAGATCGTCGCGTACCGTTATTAGGCGTAGACGTCAAGATGTACGAATCATCCAGCATAGGTTACAAAAAGAAGGATTGATATGAAGAAGACCAGTTGCATGACCTCTTTTACCTCCAGGTCACCGTACAGGGCGATCAAATTTTCCTCATGAACACATGAACTGGAGAGCAGAAAAGTGCGCGTGTGTTATTCACAGATGAATCCCGCTTTTATCTGCGCTCACCTGTCGGACGTGAACGCGTCTGGAGGAGACCAGGTGAACGATTTGCCCAATGTTGCATATCTCCTAGAACGCCTTTTGGAGGAGGTAGTGTCATGGTTTGGGCTGAGCTATCACTATATGCCCGCACGGACCTAGTGATGTTATAGAGAATGTTCCTTTAACCGTTAACCGTTATATTCAATAATGTTTAGCTGGCCACGTGGTACTCTCCGCTTAGTTTGTCAGACAATACTTTCTTTTAATGTTACAGATTATTTAGAGGAGGTAAACATTCAGCGATTGGAACGGCCACCGCATAGGCCAGATTTAAATGTAATTGAGCACGTATGGCGTATGCCAGGTGCACGTGTTCGCAATCCACTCCCAAAAACATTGCCAGATCTGCGAACAGCCCTCCTTAAAGAATGGGAAGTTATTCCTCAAAGGGCTATTCAAAACTGCATTGAAAGAATGCCACATGGTATGGAAGAAGCGATTAGAACACGAATATTTTCTTTGCTTCATCCAGAAAATCATCGTAACAGGTTGTATTCCAAATGTACACAAGAAATCAATAATTTCAGTGGAACGGATTTTATTTAATATTTTTATATATGAAGATATGCTATAGTTAATGCTATAGCGCCAATCAGATCCATTCAAAGAAATGAAGGCTGTGTAGAATGATATGATCTTGAATTAGTTATTAAAAATAGGGAGCAGGATGCAGAATTTCAACGGTTTTCCTTCAATAGGATTGCCACTAATTGGTAAAAATATCGAATATTGAGAAATTAGTACTTTTAATGGCGATGACGCACACACTAAAGAGAGATCCTATGGCACTGGACGAGCGGCGTGTGTGCGAAAATGCTGATTGACACGGTTCTTGAACAGTTGTAAGTTGTAATTTGGGGAAACAGATTTCCTGGGGGCCCATATAAAGCGACGTTCCAGGTGTTTCCAGTTGTACTGCCAACGGGTGCACTCGTGCACTCTTGCTGTCTGTCGCGACTGTCCAACAGACGCTGCTAGGGGCGAGATGATACGGGCCAATTCCTGGGAACATCTGCCGTGAAAATATCTGTAAAACAGGGATATCTCGGCCACCTGCGGTATTCCAGACTATCCAGATCCCGGGTCTCCGACGAGACGCACAGCTCTCTTCTGAATTGGATCCAGCAGCTTTAGGGTATGCTTAGGTGCGGCACCCCAGATTTGTGCGCAATATTCTATGGACAGTCTTATTTGCGCTTTGTAGAGCTAGATAAGCTGCTGCGGTATATACAGTTTTTGTTGGGAAAAAGCGCATCACCAAGCTTCTGCGAGGATGATTTTGCGATGTTAACAACGTGGTCATGCCAGGACATATTGCTGTTGACCGAGACACCCAGTAGTCCGATGGACGAGGATGAAAGAATGCCATGGTTGGCCATCATGCCATAATGATGTCAGGGCCCGCGCGTCGTAACTTTCTCCAGGTCTTGATTAATTGCTGTAATCTGCTCCTGTCTGCGGTAATATGTCTCAGTCCCTGGTAAAGGTTTTTATGATCTAAATTGGGAAACAAGTGTGCTATCATCTGCAAAACTGTAAACAGGATTATTGGTTTCGATCAGCAGGTCATTGATATAGATGAGAAACAAAGTTGGTGAAAGTATTGTGCCCTGAGGCACGCCCGCATTAATGGTGAATATGTCTGAGATGTGTCCATCTACCGCAACGTGCAGAGATCGGTTCTTAAGGAAACTGGCAAGCCAGCTGCAGTTGTTGACTGTTATATTTGTTAGGAATACTTATGCATCATTATTTTATGGAAGGGTTCCTGATGCACTGGAGACGAGTGCGTTGGTACTTATAATGGTTCCATTATTAGAATAGCAGTTACGCAAGGGCTTTTTTTAACCTCAATATAAAATATATGAACTTATATCCAGAGCAAAGTTGTTTCATGAGCTTATGCCTATTGATCTGATCTGAGCTGAATCGATAGAATTAATTTAACGTATTTCAATTAAATTCATTTACAAAAATTCATTGAATGCTTTTGCCTTAGCTCGTCAGCATGCTAATTTTATATGTATAAAAAGCGTAAAATGTAAATGACTGTCATAGTATTCAAAGAGATCTGAACAGGTTGTCTTGGATTTGGCTAAGGCTTGTGACAAGGTGAAACGTTCTTGAAATTCACCATGTTGGTAGGCGGCAGCAAATGAATATGCGAAAAAATTCCACAAAGCGGGCAATACAATTGTTTTAACTTAAATATAAAGTATATATCAGATTTGCATATAGATTTTCTAAAAAAATACTAGAAAAGTGGTTTAAAACTAAATCATATCTTACTTTTGGTTTAACCCTTCCTTTGTTTAGAATAATTGAAAGTTCACTTTTTTTAAGTAACCGCTTTCCCAACGCGTCACTAGTTTAAATAATTATAATATAATGTTTTGATGTTGAATCTAAATTCTCTTAGGTGTTCTATATTCTGCTACTTCATCCTCTTTGCTTCGTATAAAGTAAAACAATGGTTAATATCAAAAATAATTTCGAAATATTCGCCAGATTATCCATTTAATTCTTCCAAAACATTAAGTAATTTTATATCCGCACCATATTTACCTCATCCTCAGCTTTTTTATCGATTTGGGGTGGGTTTTAACGTTACATTATTCATTTTTGTTAATCCAAGGGACCCGTCAGGACGCTTTTATTTTACCGACGACGGCGTCTGTTGTTATTATCGCAAAGATGAGATCAGCATATCTGCTCATCATTTAGGAGGACAAGACACTTTGTGATGCTTCGTAATTAATTACTTGGAAATTTTAATAAAAGCCATGAAAGCGGTTTGAAGGAAATAACATACGAACGAATTCATGTTTTTGACATAGGTTTTTTACTTGAAATATGTATTAGATAACAAATGTATTTCTTAGACATCTCGATTAGAAGAAATGTTCTGCCAAAAATCACGCCTAAGCATTTATGAAACATACGAGGAGAAAAAATTATTTTATAAGGAATTACTTTTGCTCTTAAATTCGTAAACTTCTTCCAGTGCTTAGATTGTAGTGGAGTTAGTATCCATAATAAAATAATGGTATGGCCCTCAGTAGAAAAGTTTGAGGTTTTTATATGTTGTACCTCGTACCGTTGCCTCTAAGACTCAGCTCTACTGGGTATACTTAAAAATCTGGCATACCAAATTATTACAATTGAAACTAAGTCAAGTTTTTTCACAAAAAGAAGGAAGCTGAACCTTAAAGCACCGACTTTAGGAGGGACAAGCCTGTCGACGACTCTTTGGTAAAACATGGGGCCTAAAACCCTCCATCATCTGGTGGTCCTATAACACTGTTGTAAAGCCTATTAAAACCTATGTCTGCTTAGTGTGGTGAGTAAAAGCAAAAGGAAATAACAACACAGCGAAAGCTAATAAGAGTACAAAACCTCACTTGTCACGTGCCCCATAGCAGCTCTGGAAACCCTACTTGACCTTCTTCCGCATGACATATGCATAGAAAAGGAGGCCTGGACCAATGCTCATAGAGTCAGTCACTCAGACACAAAAACTGAAGTCAGGAAACCTGACTGGTCACCTCAAAATTCTGAAGGACATCCAGATAGAGGCGATGACCAAACCAACCGATACAATGAAAATAAAACTACATTTTGATCGCTTCTCTTTGAAGTGGTAATTGAAGACCGCAATTCTATAGAGGAATACTAAAACAACTAGAAAGGGGATCACCTGTCTGGTACGCAGATGGATCAAAGATGAAAAAAGTAGTGGGATTCGGAGTTTACGGACCTAGGTGTTGAATCTCTGCACCTTTAGGAAACACTCTCACAATCTTTCAAGAGGAACTAAATGCTATCAATATAGTCATCTCTGAATATCCCAAAAAAGGCCTAAGAGGTGCAATGATCTATATCCTATCAGATAGTCAAGCAGCCTTAAAAGCGCTAGCATCTAGCAGAATCAACTCCTGGCCAGTGTAGAATTGTCGGATGGCTGCAGATCAACTGACAAACAGAAACTGACTCACCCTAATGTGAGTACCAGGGCACAAGAGTGTGGAAGGTAACGAAGCCACTAACCAGCTCGCATGGAATGGTGCACAGACTGCCTTTTGCGGGCCTGAACCGTGTTGGCACCACTAGAGGGCACGTAATGAATGAACTCAGGGGAAAATAGCTGAAATAGACACATTGGGCCAATGCACCTGAACAAACGCAGGTCAAAATACTCATCTCTCACTCGCCTAACCACAGAAAATCTTCTTAAGCTACAAAAAAATTAGATAGAACTGGTCGTAGATCTTCTCACTGGACATGGGCCCTGGAGGTACCACCTCAAGGAAATAGGGAAAACCACTGACGAACAATGCAGATTCTGCCAAACTATGGCACCTACTCTGCGAATGTCAGGCACTGACTAGCCAAAGGTTGAGGCATCTCGAACATTCCCTTGTGACACTTGGAGATCTACAAAAGCTCAACCCTCGAAATATTCTGAGGTTCTCGAAAGAGGTAGGAATTTTCATATAACATAGAAAAGTATACACAAAAGATCAATCATGGTCGACGTGTTGAAGGGCAAATCTTGCCGAGCGACCCCTATACACCATACCAAGTCAAGTTTTTGTATTATACAAAGTGTGTTTTTCCCAACAATATTTGCACCCTCTACGCATGGTCCTACCTCTGAGGGCAATGTTCTAATAAATAAATATTTCAAGATATGTTTCCTTCGTCCTTTTTAGGTGGATCCCCAATAATTTTCCAATGACTGGCCAACCTAAAGTCGTAGAAAATCATTTTCTTTCCAAAAAAAAAAACAAATTACACAGATGATAGGCATTGATCCACATCTTTTGAAATATGTGAATCACTAGTCTTTTATACCATCTTAACGTTTTTGGCTGGCAAAGTAAAGAGATAACATCTGATCGTGTTGATCAAACCTTCTACTCCAAGATAAGATGTGGCTTTAGTATATCTTGGTGCATCTATCATATTATCAGTAAATTCATTCCAAATAACCAATACTTATATGCGATCTTTCCATTTTATCATACAAACTCCTGTGTTGAAGTATTCAGAGTAGCTCTCACCATGGTTAATTTTTCTCTTGAAACTCCTTCTAGGTTAGCAAAACGGATTGCGCGAAGGGTTCCAGTTGAATATACTTGCTTGTCCAAAAGTTTTTCGGATAGATCAACGCTATTGTAATAGTTGTCCATGTATAATAACCATAACCATAATTTTCCTTTTTAAGTGTGATTTTGTTCCTCTCAAGTCTTGGACCTCTGCTCCTCCATCTACAAAAAAATTAAGTGCCAGTTCAGAAGGTTCAGCAAAGATATAAAGTTTAATGCCATATTTGTGGTATTTCTTGAACACGTCGTCCTCTCCAGAGCATCATAGATTCAACAACGCTCAGCAAACGTCCAGGTGAATACATTTTTCCCATTCTTTTATTAGAAAAATTAACTAGTAAAGATGTTTTAGAAAGCCTACTTTTATCCCTAGTTTCATCAAAACTATCAAAATCAAATCAATACCCATATACTGGAATATCAACTAAAAAGTGGGTTTCTAATAAACATTTACTCTATTCAGTTTAATAGTAATAATAGACTTAGAAAATGTTTAAACTCATTGGCAGATATATTTCTCCACCTGGTAATACGGCCCTGATCACAAACACTGTGAGCGAGCACTTCACCAGCATAGTCGTTAGAACTCTGAATAATAAAGTTAAAAAAACCTTCATTTGCTAACAAGAAAAAATAATCAATTAGTTCGTTACGTGACATGGGTACATTGATATCTACATTGCCACGAAATGAAAATGTTCTCATATTGGGCGACTAAAATGTCTGCTTTCGGGCAGTTGATGCTTGTGTCTGATTATTTGTCCTGATCAGCTTGAAATGTGTACTTGCTTCTTCTTCTGTCTCCTGTTGTAGTTGTTCGACACCTTATTGTTCTTCTTCTACATCTTGTTGTGGTTCTGCCCCTTGTGGCTCGTTCTAACTGAATCACCTCAATATTTTCTTCATTATCGCTCATGACAAAACGGTTGTCATTATCCTGATTACATTACATAAGAAGTCCAGTTCATCCTCGGAATTTTCTGAAATGTTCTGCAAGTCAGCCTCATTTAAAGGCTTTTTCATATTCCATGAACTTCGTTGTTTTTTAGGTTTCGAAAGGTCTGCTTCTTAATCCATCTGAAAATGAATGAAAACATGTATTAGAGGTTTGCCTTGTTGTTCCTGTTCTACTTCTTGCTGTGGCCCTTCCTGCTTGTTGTGGCTCCTCTAACTGCATAACTTAAATATGTTCTTCATTATTGTTCATGCCAAAACAGTTGTCATCATCCTCATTACTTAAGACGTCCAGCTCATCCTCAGAATTTTCTAAAATATTCTGCAAGTCAGCGTCATTCAAAAGCTTTCTCATATTCCATAAACTTCGTTGTTTTTTAAGTTTAGAAGTGTCTGCTTCTTCATCCATCTGAAAATCAATGAAAACAAATACAATTAGAGGTGTGACTTGTTGTTTTTGTTCTACTTCTTGCTGTGATCCTTCCTGCCCCATGTAGCTCATCTAACTGCATCCATCACCTAAATATTTATCTTCAGCATCGCTCATGCCAAAACCGGTTGTCATTATCCTCATTACCTAAGAAGTCGAGTTCATCCCCCGAATTGTTTAAAATGTTCTGCATGTCAGCATCATTTGGAGGCTTTTTCACATTCCAAGAACTTCTTTTTTTTTATTTAGAAGAGCTTGCTTCTCCATTCGTCTGAAAATGGAAGAAAACAAATAAAATTAGAGGTGTGCCTTGTTGTTCTTGTTCTTCTTGCTGCGGTCCTGCCTCTTGTGGCTCCTCCAATGGAATCACCTCAATATTTTCTTCATCATCGCTCATACCAAAACCGTTGTAATCGTCCTCCTTATGTAAGAGGTTAGTTCATCCTCTGAATTCTTTAAAATATCCTGCAAGTCAGCCTCATTTAGAAGCTTTTCAATATTCCATCAACTTCATTGTTTTTAAGGTTTCGAAGAGCTTGCTTCTTCATCCATCTGAAAATGAATGAAAACAAATAAAATTAGAGCTGCGCCTTGTTGTTCTTGTTCTCCTTCTTGCTGTAGTCCTGCCTCTTGTGGCTCCTCTAACTGAATCGTCTGAATATTTTCTTCATCATCGCTCATGCCGAAACCATTGTCATCATCCTCATTACCTAAGAAGTCAAGTTCATCCTCCGAATTGTCTAAAATGTTCCGCAAGTCAGCCTCATTTAGAGGCTTTTTCATATTCCATCAAGTTCGTTGTTTTTAGGTTTAGAAAGGCTTGCTCCTTCATCCATCTAACAATAAATGGAACAAATAAAATTAGAGGTGTGTTATTATTGTTCTACTTCTTGCTGTGCTCCTGCCTCTTGTGGCTCCTCTAACTGAATCATCTCAATATTTTCTTCATCATCGCTCATACCAAAACCGTTGTCATCACCCTCATTACCTAAGAAGTCCAGTTCATCCTCGGAACGTTCTAAAACATTCTGCAAGGCAGCCTCAGAGGCTTTTTCACATTCCATGAACTTCGTTGTTTTTGGGTTTAGAAGAGCTTGCTTCTTTATCTATCTAAAAATGAATGTAAACAAATAAAATTAAGCATGTGTCTAGTTATTCTTGTTCTCCTTCTTTCTGTGGTCTTGCCTCTTGTGGCTCCTCCAACTGAATTACCTCAATATTTTGTTCATGATCGCTTATTCATGTCAAAACCGTTGTCGTCATCCCCATTGCCTAGGAAGTCCAGTTCATCCTCAGAATTTTCTAAAATATTTTGCAAGTCAGACTCATTTCCATGCTTTTTCATATTTCATGAACTTCGTTGTTATTAGGTATAGAAAGGCTGGCTTCTTCATCCATCTGAAAAAGAATGAAAACAAATAAAATTGGAGGTGTGTCTTGTCGTTCTTGTTCTCTTTCATGCTGTGATCTTGCCTCTTGTGGCTCCTCTAACTGAATCACTTCAATATTTTCTTCATCATCGCTCATAAACATACCTAACAAGTCCAGTTCATCCTTTGAGTTGTCTAAAATGAACTTTTTTAGGTTTCGAAGGGCTTGCTTCTTCATCCATGTGAAAATGGATCAAACTTAGAGTTGTGGTTGAAGTTTAGGCAGCAAACAGAGAAATTCAATAAAACAAGATGAAACAGTATAGATAGACAGGTAAAACAAAGATCCAGATTAATACAATGAAGAAGAGAAATGCCTGAAAACAAGAAAGGATTAAATATTGAAGCATTTAAATAAGATAGACATACGTATAAAGAAAAATCCAGCAGAAAAGATATCTCCAAAACTGAGAAAAGGAAAGCGACGAATATATACCAGCAACAACGAACTATTCTATTAGAAAAATTAATCTAAGTCCAGCCCGAAGAGAAGAAGATATCGGAAGGAAAAATTGAAAAGATGGAAATAACAATAACATGAGAAACTTAAGGCTAACATGATTATTATAATAGATTAACCACATCATACATCTCCAGCTTTTGGATAATTAAGCGATAATTCGCACCATCGAAAGCCTTTCAAAAATCTAGATAAACTGCATGGTAAGCCTACATCGAAAGCAGTTGCAAAAGACGATTGATGTGGTCTTGCCTCTTGTGGCTCATCTAACTGAATCACTTCAATATTTTCTTCATCATCTCTCATACCAAAACCGATGTCATCATCCTCATTACCTAAGAAGTAGAGTTCATCCTTTGAGTTGTCTAAAATGAACTACCTTGTTTTTAGGTTTAGAAGGGCTTGCTTCTTCATCCATCTCAAAATGAATGAAACTTAGAGGTGTGGTAGGAGAAAAAACAGTAAAATAGACACTCCACTTTTATAAGCAGCAAACAGAGAAATTCTGTAAAACAAGATGAAACAGTACAGATAGACAGGTAGAACAAAAATCCAGATTAATAATACAATGAAGAAGAGAAATGCCTCAAAACAAGAGAGAATTAAATATGGAAGCATTTAAATAAGATAGACATACGTACAAAGAAAAATCAAGCAGAAATTAACAGATATCCCCAAAACTGAGAAAAATAAAGCGTCGTATATATACCAGCAACAACGAACTATTCTATTAGAAAAATTTATCTATAAGTCCAGCCGGAGGAGAAGAAAATATCGGAAGGAAAAATTGAAGAAAAGGAAATAACAATAACATGAGAAACTTAAGGCTAACATGATTATTATAATGGATTAACCACATCATACATCTCCAACTTTTGGATCATTAAGCGATAATTCGCTCCATCGAAAGCCTTTCTAAAATCTAGATAAACTGCATGGTAAGCCTACATCGAGAGCAGTTGCAAAAGACGATTACGTATAAGGTAAATTCCTAATTTTCTGATCACTAAACAATGATTCACTCCATCGAATGCCTTCTAAAAGTGCAGATAAACTGCGTCGGGAGCGGTTGCCAAACAGACGGAAAATAGGCTCACGTATTGTTACGTTATATTCTAATATTTATTTTAGTGAAATTTGAGATAAAATTAAAAGTGTTTTAGTTTGCTTCTTAACTATTAGTTATGAATTTCCACGAAGCAACGGCTGAAAATTCACGCCATTTTATATTTTAATGTCTGCACTTTAAAGCGCACATTTTCATTCCGCACAGCAACGCGATAAATTATTACGACGTTTCAGCTTTTATCCGGAGAGGATAAAGCTAACTTTCTATATTGGTCCGCATAAGGCATAAAGTACATTTCTAACTCTGCCCGCCTTTCTAGGGAATATGAAAGTAATTTAAATTCATGTAAGGCGAGAAAAAGCGTTATTTTTCGTATTTTCCAGAGATTAAAGCAATATTTTACAAGGTTTGCTGCTAAAATTAAAGTTTTTATTCCCTCTACGGCAACCATGGCGGACGTGCAGAAACTGTCCTTATCTGAGAGCTAGAAATTTATGCTGCGCATTTTGTCGCATTTAAAAGAGTTTTATGTGTTATTTATGGTGGCTGGGCGCTTTAGTGCAGGTTTAATACAGAAATAAGTGTTTGCAAACACAGAAGCAGCTTAAATGCAGTATTCATTAGGGCCCAGCCTCATAAGGTCATTAATATGTTAATTTGTTCGCATTTTTTGGAAAATACTGCTTTTTAAAGCGTATTCAAAACTACTGAATAAAATCGTAGGAATATAAACACTTCAATTTATTTTCAAAAATATAATGTATCAATTGCTTTAACCACATGATATAACACTTGCTAAGGGCCACTACTGTCACCATTAGTGTGAAATAGATGTGTGATATTCAAAACGCTGATTAAACTAGCAGCGACTAGTCGGAGTTCATAGTAAAGGCACTTAGCATGCCAAATTTTGGTCAATTCTAGAAAAACGATTCACATTACTCTTAATTAGGAATCAATTAACATTTTATTTTGTTAAGTTGTAGGCACGAAAATAGAATGCGCCAAAGCCCGGATTAAACACCGTAGCTTCATTATGGGCATTCAGCCAGTGTTGCCAGATTTGCAAAATATGGTTCTAATTTGAGTGTATTAATATGTATATCCTGATCTCGTTGGTTGATTGCCAGGCTCTTTACTATCTTCTAATTTTACTTTATTATTTAATTATTTTCACTTCAGATTAGAAGAAACTCAGAATGAAGAAAACTAAAAGAAATATTAAAGTTAGAACGAGCTGCCGTCGAAGTGTGCATATTAGTCACTGGCTGAAATGTCGGAGAGTGGGAAGGGGGTATTTATGTAAAGACGCAACCAGTCAGATAATCCCCAATATATAATTTGGAACTAGTTTGACCTGGGCTTCGCAACAGACTCAATTTATTAATAATCAAGAAAATGAGAAGTTCAGTCAATTTAAGGTAAAAGTAAATCAGAACAACTATTGAGCCAAAATACTTCAAATCAAATATACTTACTAATTACTTCCCTTTTCGAGCACTAATACTAAAGATAATATATAAAACAGATGTATAGCTGGGCAGAAAATTGATTTATTAACATAAAATGTGACAGGATAGTTTGTTACAAAAAAAAACAAAGGTTTGACGTCAGGTTACATGAACTGAATTGAAAAATAATTATTGTGGCACTCCACGGTACTTGATGCCACTTAAAATTATGCCTGGTAAATACTAAATTAAAACTGATTTACCTTAGCAAATACTATAGACGATTTACCTCACTAATACCTTGAGTGGTTGTACGGACATGACATATGAAGCAAATCATGTTTCGGTATCAATAATATAATATTAATGAGCAAAATTATTTAAAACGAGCCACACTTAGCATCGGCTCCCTTCGATTTTGGTGATTTTTTTGTGGGCATGTAGCCACCTAGAGGGTAGTCAAAAGCCAAAATATTAGGCCACGCAAAAATTTATTGGCTAAACTGTAGCCATTTCTCGTTTTTTTTTTCACCTTTTTTGCTTGAATTTGGGTATTCTCGATTACGCAGAGGTTTCTTGTAGTAAGTGGCTGAAAATTGGTTACCTATTGTAAAATGGACCAAGGAACAAGAATATGGCCACAGATTTGACCTACGATAAATATCTCTAAAAATATTGGCGAATCCCTCCCCCAAATCTTTGGGAAATGTGCAAAAAAATCTGTTCTTTGACTATACGAGGCCGTATAGTCCAATGAGGACATACCCATTTTTAGAACGAACCGTTTAGAAATTGCGCAGATTCTTATATTATTTGTTTTCTTTAAAAAATCTCAATTTTTGATCTCGTGGGACAATGTCCGACCTACTTTTGCGATGTACCTGGCCTTCCTGGGGCGCTTGGTGCGGGCAGCGGGAGTCGCCCTTAGCCGGAGCGCCAGGAGAGTTCAGGGTAGGCAAATCTGCCAAGTATGCGCGTTGGTTAACTTGCCTACCAGGGGCTTCGGCTGCTGGCGTGACCGTCTAAATAGTGTATTGATATTTTGTAATGAACGAGATGATATTTACTTGTCAAAGTAATTAATTTTTTTTTTATATGAAACAAAATAATAAGCGCCTTTAATGGGGCTTTCTCAAAATTCTCAGAGTGAACATTTTGTCCAGATCAGAGGAAGTCAAATACATTTTGTTAAGCTTCTCTTCAAGTGCTACTTCACAAAACACATGCGAAAGCGGAATTGTTGCAATTTTCATGTCTTTTGGCTAATTTAGCTTCTTAGCTGGCAGATTTGGCATCAGGAGTGACACATTCCCTTCTGACCATTGTAATGAATCTGTTTTCTGCCAGCCGAACAACAACATACATTCCATTGAAACTAACCCAAACTAACTCAAAGTTTCAAATGGTCTGGGGGCCTTGGTGAGGGCATCATTTAAAGAAGGCTCATTATACTGGTCGACCTGTGAGAGGAGACTGAACGGGAGAGACGGTAGGGCAGGTGAAGTTGGAGGGAAGAGAGGGGAAGGGCCGGACGCCAGCAGCCGAAGCCCCCGGGTAACGCTATAAAAAGCGGTTTATGCACGAAACGAATATAAACCGCTTTTTATTGCATTACTGTAATATAAATGTTATATAATTGTTAGCCAGAATACACCCTGTTACGTTTCTCCAGATATTTGAACACTTCATGCCTGGCTCTCCGCTCGCTTAGCTCGCTACGGGGGCGCAACCAACCAAAACGAACCCAAAATATGAAAAGCCTGCACATTTATATTATAGTCGCGCTATAAAAATTCGGGATTTGTACGCTCGATACAAATAAGCCCCCGGGTAGGCAAGTTAACCAACACGCATGCTTGGCAGGTTTGCTTACCCTGAACCCTCCTGGCGCTCCGGCTAAAGGCGCTGCGGTGCAGAACAGCTCACGTTTGTCACCTTATCTCGTCTGTCGCTGCCCGCACCGAGCTCTCCAGGAAGTCCAGGTACATCGCAAAATAGGCCTGTAGCTCAGACATTGTCCCACGAGATCAAAAATTGAGATTTTTAAAGAAATCAAAAACCTCCAACTTAGAAGCCGCGAAATTTCTGAACGGTTCGTCCGAAAAATCTGGGTGTGTGCTGATTGGATTCGCTGGTTCTTTCTCTACAAGATGACCGCCTCGTATGGTCAAAGAAAATATTTTTTGAACCTTTCCCCAAGATTTGGGACTTTTCTGGTAAATTTTGAGAGTTTTTGGCCAAATATTTTTGTCGTAGGTAAAATCGGTTGCCACATTCTTATTCCTTGGTCAATTCACTAGGTAACTGACTTTCAACTGCTTAGTACAAAAAACCTCTGCCTAATCATAAATACACAAATTGAAGTCAAAAATGTGAAAAAAAAACGAAAAATGGCTACAGGTTAATATTTCAGCTTTTGACTATTCTCTATATAGGTAACATGGCCACAAAAAATTAACCAAATCGGAGGGGTTCGATGGCTCTTGTTAAATAATTTTGCTCAATACGCGAAAATCGAAGCTATTAATATTACAATAAAAAACTATTGCATATAACATTTGCTGAATATCCGTAATATTGGCACGGCGCGAAAATCCATCATGAAAGTATGTTTTGAACACAGGGTCTTTTTGGCTCATTTATGAATCTCGAAGTGCGTAGTCTGGAGTCTTGTACGAGAATTAATTTTATTTAATTTAATATTCTACATTTAAATACTGGTGCCTGCAAGAGTTTTATTTTACAGGGTGACACATTTAAATAATAACATTCTATATTACGAACAAAATCGTACAGTAATCACAAAGCAACAAATATGTAACATCCTATATATGGTACTTTTAAAACCTTATTTTAATACTGTTTCAAGGTATTTATGAATATACAGGATAAAAAATATATAAATCTGCTTTGCGGCGGTTTCCTGAAACACCTTGTATAAATTTTTTACAGCTGAAACCTCAAAATGTGAAATTAATATTATAATATAAAAGAATTTTTAAAATTACCTGCCGCAACTTCGATGTTTAAAGTAGAATTATAACTCGAAATCTCCCATAAAATCGGCAGAAACCGCTACTTATGACTTGAAAATTTAAAGATCTCCGACCCCGGTCCATTTTCCCGTCTTCAAATCGTTCTAAATAAAATTTCAGGCAAATAAATCTACTTACTTAGCACAAAAACTATACGCATCTATATTTTACCTCGAAATCTGCCATGCAATCCACCAGAAACTGCTAATCGCTAAAAAAATAAATTTTCCGATCCTGACCCATTTTTCCAGCTTCAAACCGCTTTCACCATGGCTCATACTTCCAGCTTCAGCAATGAAATCTATGAGATTTCAGGCAATCAAATCTATTGTTGTCCGTAAAACCCTTTTAAATGAGTTAGCAATATAAAATAAATAAGATGTGGATGCGGCCAGCGCAACATGTGCTCCGACTGCCCGTCGGCGAGGGTGTGGGTCAATTATTTTGTTTTGATAAGGGTGCCACTAGTTTGAAATAACTAAATCTGAAGACAAAACTAGTAGGTTGCGGTATCTCAGAGCAAATAAGAGACGGTAACGTTCGTGCAGGTTTAAGTTTATTGAATGCTCGTTAGGTTTGATGTTCAAGTGGTGTTCTGTTTCTTTCAATAAACAAAATAATATAAATATAAAAAATGTAAAAGAGCTTAATTGAAAACAAATAATAACCTGATATGTGCTCACAAATATAATAATAATAATAATAATAATAATAATAATTTATTCAGCTTTTTTTATAAAGGTATAAAAATCAGGTACATTTAACAAAAAAATATTCTTAAATTCTAAGCTAATATTTCTTTGGGACCTAGGTATATCAGGTATTCCTTTATGTGCCAATATACAATTTTATTTCTAAGTTAATATACATTTTTTTTTATTATTATTTTTTATTTTATATAATACATAGATACAGTAATTTACTCTACATGCTACAATCTATCCCTAAATATATATACATGATTTTTGATTATATCACAAATAATATTGCACGGTACAACATTAACAACTTGATGCGTGTTTTAAAATATTTACAAAGTCTTTAACATGCAAAATTACAAACGCCCTACATTCGTTACGAAATTTTTTGATCTTATGTATGTTTTTTATAGTGGCAGGTAACAGATTATAAAACTTTGAGGCTAGGAAAGATAGAGATTTTAGGTTTAATGTTTTTTGAGATCTTGATATAGTTACATTTTTATTTGTTTTACCACGTGTATTTTGTTGGTGATTAAGAAAAATTCTAGATTTTTCTTTTTTATACATATATATGTGCTGGCAGAGAAGATATAGAGTTCTTGTATATTAAATATTTGGATATTGTAAAGTTGATTAGAGAGACATAGCCTATTTTTCTTTAGGATAATTTTTAAAATGTAATTTTGCGCAACTTGGATTGGTCTAATTGTTGTTTTATACGCCCCTCCACAAACAGTGATTCCATAGCATAACAGTGATTCAACGAGGGCTTTGTAAATCATAATAATATTTTTTTTTTCATTGAGAATTTCTCTTAATATGTAAAACTTGTATACGAGTTTTCTTATTTTTGTTACTACATAGTCTACATGGTGTGTCCATTTTAGGTGCTGGTCAATAACTGCGCCAAGGTACTTAGTTTTTTTCTGTGGCCCGAATACAATCCTTCTCATTTATGAAGATGGTATCAAAAATTGGCCTGTTTACATTAATTGAGGAAAATGCAATATAATTTGTTTTTTCTAAATTTAAAGAGAGTTTAAAAGTTTCAAGCCAATTTTTGACACGATTAAATCCAGTAACGACTTTTTGTTTAGTTTCATCCCATGTTTTGCCCCTGAAAATCAAGGCCGTATCGTCGGCGTACGAAATAGCCTCTCCTTCATGCTTTAGGCCCAACAATGAATTTATGTAGGCAATAAACAAAATCGGGCACAGTACGGTCCCTTGGGGTACACCTGTTTTTATGATTTCTAGGGAACTAATGACATTGTTTATCTTCGTGCATTGATACCGATTTGAAAGGTAGTTCTCGAAGAGGTTTAACACAGTGCCTCTCACCCCATAATGCTCCAGTACATCAAGAAGCTGTTTATGAGCCACCGTGTCAAACGCCTTAGCGAGATCCATAAAAACCACTATGGTTTTAAGATTGTTGTTAAGATTTTCTGTAATTTCTGAAGTTAAAGATTGTATAGGATCAGCCGTACTCACCCCCTCAGTAAAACCGTACTGGTTAGTAGACAGGATTTTGTTGTCCCTGAAAAACTCAACAAGTCTATTTTTCAATGCTTTCTCAAAGATTTTAGATAAGTTGTTAATGAGGCTTATCGGCCGATAGTTTGGTATTTTGTTGACATGGCCAGTTTTATAGATTGGTGTTATCATAGAGACCTTAAAGTGATATAGGACAATACCAGTTTTAAAAATTAAGTTAATGATATATTTTAAAGGTAAAATTATTAGTGGGTGTATATATTTCAAAACTCTGGCAGATATTCCATCCATGCCCGGAGAACTGTTTGATTTTAATGACGCGATAAGATTAATTATTTCATTATCTTTTTTAGGTTTTAAGAACATAGATATGTTTAAACTGTTCTTCCAATCAAACTGATAGGGATTTTGTGGCGTTCCTATATGTTTTTCTAATTCAACCCCTATATTAATGTAATAGTTATTACAATAGTTAGCCATTAGAGAAACATTGTCAAATTCTTAGTCTTTGTCATTTGAAATTTTTAAATTGTTTATTTTGGTTATGCTGCCAGTTACATTATTTATTATTTGATAAATTTTCTTAATATTGTTTTGGTTTTTAGATATTTCTTTTTTATAGTAATCATATTTAACTTTTTTAAATAGTTTATTCAAATAATTTCTATAATTTTTATAATAGCTTTCTAGATCGGGGTCGTATCTTTTAAGTAGTTTCTTTTTAATTTTATCCCTATATTTTATTGAAGTAATAAGGGCACTAGTTATCCACTCTTTAGATTTCCGGGGGAGAAGTTTAATAGTTTTTGTTTTTTTAGATTTATCAATTTTATTATTAGCTGTGTCACAAAATTATTAATGGCAGTCTCTGGATTATTTAATTTAAGAACTTCTTCCCAATTACAAAGTAGTAAGTTTTGTTTTGACAGGTTATAGTCAATACTTTTTTCTACTTTTATATTTTCTTCGTTCTGGGTTTGTATGTTTGTAGTTTTGTTGTTCTCGGTGATATTTTCTATGTTTATCATTATTGGATCGTGGTCAGTTACATATGTCTTCAAAATAAATGAATCAAAGTTAAGATTCCTGGTTTTATTTTTTATAAAAAAATGATCAATGCATGAATCACTGTCATATCTTGTAGTTTCCCTAATGTATGGTAAAAAACCATGGTTTCCTAGCAAACATAGATATTCATTGGTGATAGGATCAGTTATTGCTTTGAGATTTATATTAATGTCACCTGTAAAGATTTAAATGCTGATTTTTAAATTATTAGTAAAATAGTCATAAAGATCCTGAAACAAAAGATCATTCTTCGCCATAGGGGACTTATATAGCGCTGAGATTCCAAAAGTCTGGCCGCAAAGCCTGAAGGTGAGTGATTCTACTTACAGTCATTCCAGATTTTTCTAGCTTAATATGGGTAACATTAGGGATTATGTTGGAACGTATTAAGATGAGTATTCCGTCGTTTCTATTAAAGTCACCCTGGTTATAGTAGGTGTTGTACCCTGCCATATTGAAAGGTTCCGGAGATAATATCCGAAAACATTCAGTCAATATAAAAACATCACAATATGCCAGTCTTCCCTGTTCAATAAGTAGCAAAAATTTATCAAAATTTTCATTTACACTTCTAATATTTAATTGAAGGATATTAACAATTTTATTATCTTGATTTATGCTATCATATAATGTATCCAACTCCATCAGTCTCCCAACACACACCTCCACATTATTCTCAAGATCATTTAGTATAGTTTCTTGATCAATTAGCACCATTATAAAGCATAATTTATTTTATTTTTTTAACAACTTATGTGATAGTGATATGTTGGGCAACCGATATCGTTAGCTGC
>MU190986.1:6373-24470 GCA_016904865.1 Pissodes strobi
CCCCCCCCCCCCCCCCCCCCCCCCCCTGGAATTTCACCTAACGGCGCCCCTGTCGCGTGTGTTTTGGTGTTAGTTCTACCATCGTCTAAAGAAAACTATAGCCGCGACACTCGGCTCGTTTATTGGGGTACGGAATCAAATTTTGTCCGTGAAGCTCAGTGAAGCGAGGACACCACGCAGTTGGAACTCGATGCCAATCATACGCGCTTACCTGGGCCGGAGCAATACCTCTTGAAGGAGGTATTGGCCGGAGTGCAATACACTTTCATAGGAATTAAAATAGAAAAAGATTCGTTGTTTGGGTAAATAGACGTTATGCGTATATATTGTTTTGTTTGTGTGTTATATAAATAAGTTAATGTTTATGTGTTAAAATCGGAAAAGAACGGCAGAATTAAGCAGCTAGTTAGTTTGTTTATTTAAACTTAAAATTGATCATATCGGAATCGGTTCAAATGACTAAAATAAATTGGAACTAACTGAAACCAACCGAAAGTTAATTGAACGACTAACCAAAGCTAGCCAAACGTAACCATAAGCGCCAAAACAGGCTAAAACGTTCCTATCGTAATAGGTTACAAAAAGTAAAGTAAGTTAAAACTAACCAAAACGAAAGGAATTTAAGCGACTAACCAAAAATATTAAATTTGCTTATAACGTATAGGAACCGAAACAAATGACTAAAATAAATTGGAACTAACTGAAAGTAACCGAAAGTTGATTGAATGACAAACCAAAAGTAACTAATAGCACAAAAACGGACTAAAACGTTTCGGAACAGATTAAAAATGTTAAAGTAAATTAAAACTAACCCAAATTAACCGAATATTGGCAAGTAACCAAATACATTAAAATTGGTTATAACGTATCGGAACCGGTTCCAATGACTAAAATAAATTAAAACTAACTGAAATTAACCGACAGTTGATTGAACGAAAGTAAGTTAAAACTAACCCAAATTAACCGAAGGGCTAAAACATATCGTAACAGATTAAAATTATTAAAGTAAGTTGAAACTAACCCAAATTAACCGTATTTTGGCGACTAAACTAAATTAATTAAAAACATTTAAATTGGTTATAACGTATCCGAACCGATTAAAATTACTAAACTAAATTAAAACTAACTGAAACTAACCGAAAGTAGACTGAACGACTAACCAAAACTAACCAATAGCATCAAAAAGGGCTAAAACGTATCGTAACAGATTAAAAATATTAAAATAAGTTGAAACTAACCAAAATTAAGCGAATTTTGACGACTAACTTGAATTAATTCAATAACTAAAATAAATTGAAAGTAACCAAAATTTGATTAAAAGCCTAACCAAAACAAACCAAAAGTAACTAAAAGTACCAAAACGGGCTAAAACGTATCGGAATAGCTTAAAAATAATATTAAGTAAGTTAAAACTAACCCAGATCAATTCAATTTTGGCGACTATCCTAAACACTAAAATTGGTAATAACGTATCGGAACCGAAAGTAATCGATAGTTGATTGAACGACCCAGTTTTGGCGGCTAACCAAAACTAACCAAAAATATTAAAATTGGTTATAATGTATCGGAACCGGGTTCAAATGACTAAAATAAATTAAAACTAAACGAAAGCTGATTGAACTAACCCAAACTAACTAAAAGCACCAAAACGGACTAAAACGTATCATAATAGGTTACAAAATTTAAAGTGCCCAAAATTAATCGAAAATTAATAATATGGAAACATTCATAAAATATATACGAAGGGTAAGGTAAAAGCCCCAATGGTTGACACGTTAACATTACAAGTGCCACATTTCTGCCTCTAACATATTCAACTATAATTCAATTGCCGAAATATCAAACACGATTGTAGCTTGGGATTTTAAGAATTAGTGAAAATAACAAAAAGGGCCAATTTAACTTTGTTTTTCTTTAAATTAAACTTTTTCTAGTTGTCTAAAAAAGAGCCAATGGTTGACGGGCAAATATTGAAATGTACCCAATGAATGACATTTGATTTAACCAATGCTTGACATTTGATGAACCATCTAATACCTTTCACGTTTAGATGTTTTTTGTATTAATTTTTAAGGTTTTAGCATTTTAGGGTTATCAAATAAACTGTATTTAATTTAATGCATATCTTTATTTTTTAGATTTTATTTTGGCATTCTTTAGGATCAATGGTTGACACGTTACGTCCCAAAAGCTGACAAGACAGAAATTATCTCAATAATACGACATAACTTCGACAGGTTATTTTTATTTCCACAAATTTATACGAATATACAATAAAAAAACGTAAAGTAACTTTCTGCAAACAAAATCAGCCATCCGTGTCAACATTTTTTTTAAATTCATATCTTATGTGATTACCAGCTACGTGCAAGGTCGGAAACTCAGTTTCATTGAGTACAAATGTGCTAATTCCACCAGAAGCAGAAAGAACTTTCTTCATACCCATAACTTTAGCCTCGTCATTTGGCAAAATCTCTTCTATGACGCAAACATATTTGTGTTGCTTTTTATTACCGGGGAACAAAACAACAACAAAGTCGCCTTCCTTTAAACCAGGGAGATTTGTTCGATTTCGGATTGTGGAGAGAGGAAGTTCGTCTTCAGACTCAGTTTTGGATAAATTACTCTCAGAATCATCTTTTCGGGGGTCCTTACTAACATTGAAACTGATGTCATCTAGACTGTCACCAGATTCCACCCAAGTGTCACAAGATTCCGTATCTGATAATCCTCCTTTTTTATCACTTGCTTTTTTCTTTGATTTTTCAAGTTTTTTTTGCTTTAATTTCTCTCTCTTCAACTCTATCATCGGATGTCTTACGCTATCGAGAAGCTGATCTTTTCCTATGGGAAATCCAGCCTTTGCCATATTAGTTATCCAAGAAACTAAAACGCCTTCTTCCTCTTTAGTGAGATACGATTGACGCCCCATTTGTCGATGCCGAGATGTCTTTTTCTTAACTTTATAAAGGAGAGTTATTCTTGGAATCCGGTATTTTTTGGGTGCAGTAGCACATGGCATTCCGTTTTCAACTTCTTGAATCGCTGATTCCATGTCTTCTTCGGAATAGTTTAAAATACGTCGTTTTTTCTGGCGGCATGATGTCATGAACTTTTTACACCTGAAAAAGATCCAAAGGTTGACACATTTTTACCCAATAGTTGACAGGGTGTCACCTATTGGACTCAAAAATTATACCGTTGTAAAACTCATGTTCACATGATTGTCAATAAACGAAAACATAAATACACCAATAAAATATGCAAAATGAAATAACGATGCCTGGATCAATGGTTGACATCACTGTCAAGCATTGGATACACGTTAATATTTTGATGTAATAGTTGACACCCCAGCTAAATAATTCTAAATGAAACAGTTTTTCTAGTATTTGAGGTTTGGCGAAGTCTAAATACATTTTTAAATTGGTCAATACAAACACAATATATCTACGACAAAAAATTCACTAATTATGTTGACTAATATAAACTTACCTCCTTAACACTTTAGGTTAGAAATTATCACGTAAATTTCACACAACAGCACACCTTCCAAATAATGTATTTCATGGTTAAAAACAATGGCGTATTAGTATGTAGAGCTAAACGTGGGTAATAGATGGCGCAACTGGTAATGCCATAATATTAGTTTATATTTCGCGGGATTGTTTCAAAACCTTATAAACGGTTACTTTGATGTACAGTGTCAACCATTAGGTGAGTGTGAACAATTGGGGTTTTTACCTTACAGGGGAAAAACGATCTAAGCGCCATTTCGATAGGAAACTTTTATTATTAATTTCACAGAAAATTTTATTCTTGATAAAAGTTGGTGCTTGGAAAAAAACTAATTTTGACAATATTAAATTAAGACTAAGTATTACAGAGTAGTTAAAAAATACAAAAATGGTGGTTAAAAAAACAAAAACTTAGGAATATCGGAAAAGCTTCTATAGGAAAAATAAAGTTCCTATTAAGGTAAAAATAAAAGTCAAATACCATTTTTTCCAAAAGTGCATCATTGCTGAAAAAAATAAGGACAAAATTAAGAAAAAGCGGGTTTTTTCAGTAATTGAAATGGATTTTCTCCGCAACGGTGCGGTGCACTTTTGGAAAAAATTGTATTTGACTTTTATTTTTATCTTAATACGAGCTTTATTTTTCTGTAGAAGGTTTTCCGATATTCCAAAGTTTTTGATTTTTTAACCATCATTTTTGTATTTATTAAGTACTCTGTATAACTTATCTTTAATTTAGCATTGTCAAAATTAGTTTTTTTCCAAGCACCAACTTTTATCAAGAATAAAATTTTCTGTGAAGTCAATAATAAAAAAGTTTCCTATGGAAATGGCGCTTAGATAATTTTTCCCCTGTACCCTTCATATGTATACACATTTTATAGAAATAACATGTATTTAATTTTTTTATTAGTCTTACAACCATTTCATCATTTAGCCATGTTGATTTTAGTTTGACAATATAATTGAATTATATTTCAATATAAAACGTCTCAAAAGAGCGGGACATATTTGCCGATTTTCGAATTCTTCTAGAAATTCTAGATAAATTTCATGTAGCATGTCGAATAGCCTCCTTTCCATTTAAAGAATTTGATCTGTTTAACTTAGCGCGAACCGATTTGCATCTTCTTATCTTAGTTATTTAGTAATTATCTAGATATACGAAATTTTCGGTTTGGTGGGGAGTATTTTCCAGGTTGTGGTTATGTGGAAGATAAAAAAGTGCAAAACATTTCGTTTGACAATAAACAGTTCGTATTTTACCATAAAGGCGTAAGTCTCAAAAACATTGTTTTTGCTGGTTGTTTTTCGTAAAAGTCGATCGTTATCCACATATATCCATTACTTCAGATTTGATCAGCACCTTGATATCATTTTGATTCGCTGTACCTTTTTTGGTTTTAAAGATACCAAGGTAAACAAAAAAGCAAAATATAGGGTTGGTAGCCAAGTTTTTTCTAGATTACATATAAAACAAACACCAATAATTTTCTGACATAAAAGCCTACTTTATATATTTTTTAAATAGAACACCCTGTATATTACTACATGTTTGGACTCTCTAGTGAAATCAAAACACATGTGGTGTATAATATCCTATACCTATATTTAGCTGTTTACGAAATATTGACAGTTGAAAGTCGGGCATTTTGACAGGCTCTAAACCGCACGAGATCAAAGAAAATGGTTTGCACATCTCTATCTTAGGTTTTCATAAGCTATCGAATGACAGTGGCTTTCAAGTTAACCGGAGGTTTAAAAGTTCCGGTCAATTTTATTCGCGGGTTAAATTCAAAGTTACTGTCATTTGATAGCTCATGAAAACCTAAGACACGAATATGCAAACCGTTTTCTTTGCTCTCATGCGGTTTAGATTTTAAAGCCTATCAAAATGTCAAAATGCACGACTTTCAACTGTCAATATTTCGTAAACACCTAAAGATAGGTATAAGATATTATACACGAAATGTGTTTAGACTTCTCTAGAGATTCCAAAAATGTAGTAATATACAGGGTGTTCCACTTAAAAAATATAGAGTAGGCTGATATGTCAGAAAATCGTTAGTGTTTTATCTTATATGTAACGTAGAAAAAAATTTGGCTACCAACCATACATTTTGCTTTTTTGTTTAACTTGATATCTTTAAAAACAAAAAATTTACAGCGAATCAAAATGTTAAATTGAACGCACGGTACAGGTTGCTCCGATTTAGCGTAATTGTGCACTTCATGCATAAACTAGTTTGTGAACTATAGCCAGATCAAAAATTTACTTTCATTTCACCATCTTGACAATATTTTTATCTAGCGAATAAAATGAAAAAGCTGTTACGAAAAAATATGCAAAATCGTACATAATACGTTTATAAAATTGTGCAGGTTGCTAAGAATCTATATAAAACAAAATTATGTACTTATATAAGATCTTTTTTAAGCTTAGAAGAGAACAACTAAGTAAATCAAAATTTTCAAAATTATTATTGCAAGTTCGTCTAAAACCGTAACTACTTGTGCAAAATAAAATCTCATATAAAAAAACTTTTGTGGTGTATAGATCTTGTTGATATTTAAAGATTAACTTGGAGCTTATATTCTATTATAGTTATATTCAGCATTCAAGAATGCTGTACTTACTACAAGTAATCTACATTCGCCATTCTTAATTTCATTTCAAAAGACATTTTTAACTATTTCTTTCAGGTGTAATGTTTAAATAAATATCCGGCTCTCTTTATGCAGCTTTTTGGATCAAAAAAATGGTTATTCTCTACTCGAAATAAACAGTATTTTATAAATCATATATTTTGTGATAAAAGTTTAAATAAAATAATAGGGGAGAGTAACAATTTTAGTCCCAAAAAATTTTAGTACGGCTTACTTCACTAATGATTGCCGGGGGGGTTGACGTCAAGTTAGATTTATTTATTTCCTCCCCACTACATAGTGATAAAGTTGGTCCTCGCTTGTCAAAGGTGCCGCGCTTAAGTGTCGCAGCTATAGTTTTCTTTAGGTTATGGTTCTACTGTACTCTTAAGTCAGGGCCGTAGATAAGGAGGGGGAGAGGGGGGTTCCCCCCGCATGGCTCCAAAAAAAATTGCCTCCGGCGGGACTGCTGCAATTTTTAACTTAATTCGCTACAAATTTTCCTCCTACCTAACCTAACCCCCTCCCCCCTCGATGAAGAAGGCCTAGCTACGGCCCTGTCTTAAGTTTTCTTTTAATATGCAAGTTAAACGAAGCATATTGTGCGATATCTTAATAAAAGCAATGGAAATGTTTTTAATTACGTACAAGTAAAATATAATTTTTCGCTGATAGTGAAAAACTAGCTTTTGACGCTAAAAGAGTCGTAATAAAACTTTTTTTACAAAAAATATGCTTCCCCTTTTGAAAGCTAATTCACGCTGGTCAAAGGAAAAGGAGGGAAGCCAAATAAGACTCTAGAAAACTACTTCGATCGCTCAAAACGAAGAAAAGTGTCGTCTCTAAGTAAACGTGCCAATTTATCGGTAAGCCAATTACAGCACCTTTTAGTATCACTGTTAAAGACATCAGATAAAAGAAAGAGGCTGAATTAATTAATGCCATTTTGGAAAATGGTACAAAAAATTTTAAAAAATAGCCGATATAAAACTTCCAAGAAATCAACATAAATATTTGCGAAATCAGTGTAAGCTTAAAAACAATCATATTTTTCCTCGATATGCTTGTGTTTTAGAAGCGAAAAAGAAATGCGATCCGCTTCCGACCAAAGAAATAACTGCTATATCTAGCATGTAGTATATAGTAAAATCCGTTTCGTTCGCTACAAGTTTGGTCCAACAGAAACTACAGTTTCTGTTGGACCAACTGTTAGACGAGTTCTATTAGTTCCAGATATAAAAGGCAATATACTGACAGTACTAGAGATGTCAAGGTTAATACTGAAATCGAAATGGGGATGCAATGGTTCATCTGGACAGAGTATTTGCAAACAAAATTTCTTAAATCCAAATTTAACTGACGAGTCTGTTTTTATGGCATCTCAATCCAGTACAACTAACTGACATTTTGGATTCCACAAATATTTTTTAAAGAATGAACGACCATCATCCACAAAATTACTGCCGACCAATTGCGTTCCATTTTGCTAAAGAAATAAAATTCTATGTTACTGATTTTGTGAAGACCATAAATGACCAAATATCTGAATTGGTAGATGGTAAAATTGAATTTCCTGGTAAAACGGTATACGTAAAGTGTAATCTGTTTTTAACAATGACTGATGGAAAGGTGTGTCAGATCTTAACAGGTGCATCAGCTTCAGCGTGCTGTAACATATGTAGAGCGAAACCTTCTGAGATGAAAACAATACGCAAATTATTGAGCGGCTACAAGTAAATCAAAACGCATATAAATATGGTTTGTCTGCTCTTCATGCATTAATACGATTTATGAAATGTGTGCTTCTTGTTTCTTACCGTTTGGGATTTATGAAATGGATGGCCAAGTCATCGAACGAAAAAGAACCTCTGAAATCAACAAAATAATTCAATCTCAACATAAGACTAACTTGCAATAATTGTTGATATGCCAAAAGAAGGTAGTGGCACATCAAATGACGGCAATAGAGCTAGAAGGTTTTTTAAACATTTTGAGGTGGTGTCGGAAAAAATTATATATGCATTACTCATTTCTTCTAACCCATAAATGACATGCTTGAGGCATAGATGGCAGAACAAAAATAGTGAGACATAATTATACAGTGATTCTATAAACCTTTTCAATTATTTTTCAAATGGACCAATATTTCTATTATTCTGCAGTTCAAATATCTATCTACCTATTAGCTTAAGAACTATGTATGTACACGTTCTAAGCATTGTAAAAACTGGTTAATCTGTTTTTCATTTCTGTTAAATACATATATTAAGTAAAAAATATATATCTATTAATATTGACAAAGAAATACGCTTTTAAATTCCAATCAAATAATATTATTGTTACTTATATAAAATATAATACTCGTATGTAATTTATTTATTTAGAAAAGTAAATCCGATTTTCTTCTACGTTATGATATTATTTGCTTTGGATCTCCCAAGACAGTAGCAAAATTATATTTTAAATGTTTCTATAAAAAAAAAGAAACAATTTACTAAGGCTCTATAGTAAGATATGTTTAACCATATTTGCTAAAATTAATTTAAAAATAAAAAAATATACAGGATATTACGTCAAATATATTTGCAATGTTGTCAATGTTTTTTAAAGCGGCAGCAGTTCAGATACCAACATGTTTCATGTCATCATAAAAATATTACTTATAAATGTATGAACTTTATTATTATACTCTTCAACACGTCTAATAATAAAGAACATTTTTTTCGGGTAAACCGGTATATTATCAAATGCATAATTCCACGATATTAATAGATACGCTAAAAAATATAAACTGATATATTACTTTTTGACTGATAATAAATAAAGGTTTTGGCCACATACGTCAATAAGAGCGAACCAGTGTGGGGCGGCGGGCTATCGTCTTAATACCGCTGAAGTATGTACATCATATAATAAAGCATATACCGTTATCGCTAGACAAAATATTTTTTCAAAAACTTTTTCAATTTTTTTGGGCACATTTTTGCGCCAGCATCGGTTAGAGATAGAGATGTATGGTTAATCAACCATACATCACTATCTTTAACCGATGCTGACCTGTTCACCGCAGCTTTCATACCTACTCACTTTAAAAAAAGATTTGGACACATTTTCCTACAAAAAATAAAACTTGGACATATGTCGTTGCAAACTAGAAAAATTAAGCTTTCAAGCTGTGAAAAATGTTTGGAAATATATTAAAAAATGGTTTCACAATCCCGAGTTAAACATAAAAAATTTGCTTACGTATTATAATTTAAAAGTTAAAAATATTTTTTATACTCTTTTGCAACAGCGAATTTAATGGAGACATCCAGATCACTCCCAATAAGACACATATTTTTTAAAAACTATATTTTCGAGTGCACTCTTTCATGTTTTAGAAACGACTTTTCGGCCGCCTGATTTTTTGGTAATCCGAATCATTCGGGAATTACAGAACTTCATAAACTAAGATTAAATTTAGGTCTGGCTTCATTTATTAAGATGGCTCTAACCCAATATGTTATTTAACTAATAAAAATAAATGTTAATTAATAGCAAGGAAATATTGATGTACATATTTATTAGGAAAAATTTCAAAATTTGAAACAGTTGTTTAGTATTTATTCTGATGGAGATATTTTATAACAGATAAATTACGTAGGGCTATTTTTAAAGTTTTTATATCAGATTGATAAGTAATGTAGAGACCGAAGAACAAGTATGAAATAAATATTTAGGTACTAAAAATTCTGAAAGCTCGCTTAAATAAATAGTTTCATAAAAAAATAATTTTCAGTTACAAACCTAAAGACAAAGCAATAACTGGCTTTTCTGGATTAGGTTGAAGATTAAGATTATCTACGATCTCCCTGATAAAGTTCTTGCAATTCTTTGCAGTACTCGAAGGTTCTACTTTCCACAATTCTCTTTTACCAGTTTCCAAAGCAGTTGTCGTATCAAAAATGCTAATTTCACTGGTTTTAATTAATTTGTCTAGCATGCTCACCAAACAGAAGTCGAAAAAAAAAACTGTAAAATAAAAATCACTCTACGTCTTGTTCGCTCAATAACAGAAACACATTTGATGAAGAAAAAGTATGGGCATAATTTAATATGTAATTTGAAATTAATTCCAGTTTGCTAATTATATACACTCCTTAACTAAAATTGTTTTCTTCGCTGTTGACAACATATTAAAATTATTAGCTATAAAATAACAAAAACAACCTGAGTTCTTTGGTCAGATAAGTGAAAAAGTATTATTCCAACGCCGCGCCGTAGTTAGGATCTGTGGGCCCCTACGCTGAACCTGTAGTGCGAGCCTTATCAAATTAGATTACCAAAACCGCATTTCCAGCAATTATCTAATTAAAAACTCTAAAATAATCGCTTAAAAATTGATCCTTATTAAAGCCAAGTTACGCACGACGTACCTAGAATTTGAACAATTCAAGAACTTGGCATCATTAATGTAATAATCTTTAATTGGGTTCAAGTACAAAACTTTTCCAAACAACCTAACTGAAGCGATTGTGTTATATAATTGTAATAACTTCGTTCTATTTCTATGTTCATAACTTTGTGGTCTTAAGATATTACTTTCAATGCTTAGTAAAGCCAAAGGTGTTTAACCTGACATGGAGGTTCGTAGCCCATTTTTAATCAATGAATAGTTTCTGCGGTAGGATCCTTATGAAACATCGTTGAATAATAATACTAGGGATAGTACACTGCTTTTAGATGTTTCAAAATAATTTAATGAGATATCTTTCTCTACATATGTTTCGGATTGATGAGGCCTTTATCAAGAGTAGTTGTATACAAAAATCTAAATCGTTATACCCTACTAAAACGCCTGACGGTATTTTGCTTTTATTGCACTGTCATTTATGCAGGTATTTAAAGAGCAGGTCAGTTGGTCGTTCGTATTTAAAACGTCTGTTTTTTGTGACTTTTGGATTTCTAGGCACTCCAAAAGGTTCAGCCTTTTGCTTTTTGTTTCCGTATGTAAAAGTTTGACATTATTCGCATCTATAAAATGGTTATTTTCTATACAATGTTTTGCTAAGCCAGATTTTTTAATAGTATGTAAAATCGATTTTTTGTGTTCCTTAATCCTAAGTTTCGACCAGTTTGTCCTATGTATACAGCTTCACAGTTCACACAATTTATTTTGTAAACACCAGATGTAGATTGCTTGTCAATTTTGTCTTTATTTTTTATTAGTCTTCTCCCTAGATTATTCTTATTAACCTGAATTGTTTTACAGCCAAATTTATTTAGTTTTTTTGAAATATTATCTGTAATTTTCGGAATATAATTGATAAATTTAAACGGCTCCTTTTCTAATTCTAATGTAGGGTTATAAAATTGTTTAGTTAAAATGTTCTTCTGTTTTTTCCTTTATTAATTTGTCAATCAAAGCGATCTTATAACCGTTATTAATTGCAATCTGTTTGATAATGGATACTTCTTTTTGGAAACTCACCGAGTCTAGGGGAAAGCTGAAAAGTCTATGGATGAGACTATGAAAAGCAGAAAGTTTTACTTGCCAAGATTGGTTAGAGTGTTTGTGTGTTAAAAAAGGCATCTAAGTTTCTGTTGATTCCTGTAAAGATGAAAAACATGCATCCACATATCTACCCCAAAAAATATATTTCTGATTAATGAATTGTTGGTGTAAATGCTGTTCAAAATCAGCCATAAATATCTCGGCAAATAAAGGTGAAATTGGAGAGCCCATTGGTAAACCATTAATTTTTTTGAATAATTGGAAATAATTTTGATCTATACATTTACGAATTATAAATTTGAGATCGCTTTTTTCTTTTACTAAATTATCAGAGTTATCTATTAGTCCGTTAATAATACCTTTAACACACCGAAACAAAAAGCAAAAGGCTAAACCTTTTGGAGTACCTAGAAATCCAAAAGTCACAAAAAACAGACGTTTTAAATACGAACGACCAACTGACCTGCTCTTTAAATACCTGCATAATTGACAGTGCAATAAAAACAAAATATCGTCAGGCGGTATAACGATTTAGATTTTAGTATACAACTACTCTTGATAAAGGCCTCCTCAAGCCGAAACATATGTAGAGAAAAATATCTCATTAAATTATTTTGAAACATCTAAAAGCAGTGTACTAATTTTCCCTAGTATTATCATTTTAAATCATGTATTATATCACGTGAACTATGAATTTTATCATAATTTAATAAAAACCCGAGACCGCAAAGCGGTCGAGGGTTTTTATTTAGAAATTATTTGGACGAAACTATTTGCCAAA
The DNA here is from genome assembly GCA_016904865.1 of Pissodes strobi. Classification (NCBI taxonomy): domain Eukaryota; kingdom Metazoa; phylum Arthropoda; class Insecta; order Coleoptera; family Curculionidae; genus Pissodes; species Pissodes strobi. The sequence goes on from MU190986.1 coordinate 18,816, forward strand.
AAGAAAAATCAGGCGAGATATATTGAACGTGGTTTAATCGATTAAATTCATCCTTTGAGTGGTATACGGCTAGATTATTAGTTAAATTAAATCCATTAAATACGTTAAAAAAAATTAACGGTAACTTTATATTTTTCAACAAATTTTACCTAAACCGCGGATTCATTTTGATCAATGCACCAAATTTTTTTTGTCACCTTGGTTACATACCTCAATGATGCGTTGACTAGGCCTGCTTATCAAAGTCGACATGTAAATATTTCAAAATTTGACATTTTCTGTCACCTCATACCCAAATAATGAAATACAAATTTTTAAGAAAATCGGAGTTTTTAGCTATAAAAATCAATATTAGATCATTCGAACCATTTAGAAAACAATTTTTTTTCAAAAACCGTTAATGAAAATTGCAAGAATCAGCTACAATCGACAAAACGAATTCCAATTTGGAGGACGCAGTGAATCGCTGTTAAACAGATCTAGTGCAATAATCACCGCTGTTAAACAGATCTAGTGCAATAATCACTTATCTAAACAACAATGAAAGAAATAATAATATATTATATCACGAGAACTATGAATTTAATCGATTAAACTACGTTCAATATTTTGAGCATGATTTTTCTGGAAAATGTTGAATGCAAAATAATTTAAGAAAAACCCGAGACCGCGAAGCGATCGACGGTTTTTAATTATAAATTATTTTGCATGAAACTATTTGCCAAAAAGAAAAATCATGCGATCGATTAAATTCGTAGTTTGAATAGTATATGGCTAGATTATTTCCTGAATTAGTTAAATTAAATCCATAAAAGCCGTAAATTGCCAAATCCATGTTATCGCAAGAAATATCACTAAATAGCGGATTTATTTTGATCAAACCACCAAAAACACATTCAGGACGTTGAAAACGACGCTTCACATGATATTTTGTCACCTTGGTTACATACCCCAATGATGCGTTGACTAGGCCCGCTTATCAAAGTCGTCATGTAAATATTTCAAAATTTGTCATTTTCTGTCACCTCATACCAAAATAATGAAATACAAATTTTAAAGAAAATCGGAATTTTTAGCAATAAAAATCAATATTAGATCATTCATTTCGAACCATTTAGAAAATAACATTTTTTCCAAAAACCGTTAGTGAAAATTGCAAGAATCAGCTACAATCGACAAAACGAAATCCAATATGGAAGACGCAGTTTAATCGCTGTTAAACAGGTCTATTGCAATAATCACTTATCTAAACAATATTTATTCAGAAAATCGGACTGTCTGATTGGTTCATTTTACGATGAAGGAAATAATCAACTTAAATTTTAAAAAAATACCGCTTTTAACTGTTGTTTGTGACCATAAGTGACAGGTATATTCTTAAGGCAATCTTAATATTAGGAACACAACCGTTAATGTCTCTTTCTAAGTGAGTTTATATATCCACCTCTCCTGACTAATGACGTTTTCGTTTTCATCGTAATTTTTTTTTAAACCCCTAGTAAAAAACTTATCGCCTAAAAGCGTTTTTATGTTTCTTCAAAGTTCTGAGCTGCTCCAATTATCTCTTCATTTCTAAGCGAATTCAATTTTTTGAGAAACCCAAATCGGGTATCAATTAATCTGTATGTCTCAATTCTCTTCCATAATGATGATTCAATAATTGCATCCACTTCATATTCTTTAAAGCTATCCCGATCCTGTTTTGTTTTTATGAAGCTTGTTAGTGACGCCTGTATTCATGTTCAACCTGTGGTTCTGCAGATTATCACTAGTTTTGTTTACTTAACCTTATTACTGTATATAGCCCCGTTTCCAATGACGTTTTATTATGCAAACTTAGAGTAGTAGCACGTAATTTCCCTGAATCTTCTTTGTCTTATATAATTTCAAAAAGTGCGTTTTTATAATTCTCTATAATTTCGCAAAAGGGCTTTTGTATGCTATAAAATATTTGCTTAACCAGCGTGTTGTTGTTTAGTTGTCAGTTTTGGCGCGAGGAAGAGTTTATCAGCCTCCGCTTTTTTCAAGCAATCGGTTAAAACTTTATACCCATTAGTTGAGGCCATAAAATATAAGTTCTCAAAAGGCATCCAGACAGCCTGCAGTACAAGATAGAGTGAATGCCTAGCGCAAGGTACGGACACGTTAATTTATTTTCTGCCAGTATCAATGCTTGAAGGCCATTATACTTTCCGCTCATTGATGAAGCGTTATCATAACAGTCATTCATGTCTATTTCATTCCCCTCTAGCTTTGTAATCTTGGTTAGGCATTAATGTTATAAATCGTACAACAGGGATGTGTTTCTATAAATATTTAAAAATAAATTCAGTTTGGAGTTGTACTTGGAATAGTGCTTCAACTGGTTCTAGAGGTAACTTCATTGAAAACTCGCTTGCTTGAACAGCTTTCACATGAATCGTCCCACTGTCTCCAATGTTTTTTTTATGTAATTGCTTGAAAAGTCGTCAAACTCTGCTATGAAGCCCAACACTTGTAGGTATAGTTACCATTTCTCGGTGATCCCAATACCTTATTTTCACCTCTAAAACTATCTCGCTTATCAATCTTCTGAGAACTACTCGCCAGTATTTTACAGCATAGTTTGCTTGTCATTTCAGTTCTCGATCAATACATCCCACTTCTTTATAGCGGCTTTCAAAATCAATTGTAACATTTAGGTGGTATTTAGAAATTTTAAGCAGAAGTCCATCAGCATTTTTCCAATCAAAATAATCGAAAAAATGTGCATGCGTAGCAGCCGTAGACGTGTCTATTGCTATGAAAACAACAGAACCATGTACGTTTTATGAATTCATGTCCCCGTTTTTCGCAAAAAAAATTGTTGGCATTTTCTCGTAAAACTCCCTGGAGCACTTTGCTTTGCTTCATAGATTTATAATCAAATAGACCACTATCACAGTTTTGAAGTGGTGTGCAGTCCATTTTTATGCAGAAATCTATATTACTGTGTGCTATAAACTCAATCCATAATCCAATATCGTTTTCCAAGCAACAATTTTCACTTAAAGTTAAAGCATGTATGGCAGAAGCCATTGGAACTGGTAATGTTGCGAAAACTTCTGCTAAAATTTCTGTAGCGTGGAAAAAATATATAAATTTATTATTTTTAGTAAAGTAAAAGGTAGGAGAGCAGTTTTTTTTTCTAAAAATAAATTTTGCTTCTCAACCAAAATAACAATAAACTAAAAAAGGGAAGTGAGTTCGACCTAGGTTCTTGGCAATTTCTTTAATTATTTTCATTGAACTCACCACTTTGCCGTATTCAAACTTCTGAGGCTAAGCCTGATTTGGGCAGCAGGTGAACGTGTATTATCATAATTTTTTGAAATAGCAGAGCAACTTGGCTTAGACTTCATATTATCGGTTTCGGTTATACGATGCGACGTGACTTAGCTATAACGTCTTCATTTTTTTTCGCTTCTTTTTAGAATCTTTCGTTTGGCACGTTGCTTTACGAGATTTGAATCTTAAAATTAGTTTTATAAACATTAAGAAACGATTGGAGCTTAAAATGTTAAAAATTACTAATGCTAACAAAATGTAAAATAAAGTAATACTTTTTCTGTCTTTTTGTCCTTTTTACCTCATTTTTATAAACTAAATAAAGTCAAAATATTTTCATTATTTTCTGTTTTCTCTACAGAGTTTAGGAAAATTGTTATAAAGTATAGAAAAAAGGATGCTTATATAGATATAAGGTCGAGGTGTTTTCTTTTATTTACCTAACAATGTGATATATAATGTGAATATCATACGATGTTTATAAATTATAATTTATTTCTTAAATTCGTTAAAAAAAGTCGCAAGTAGCACAGCACACGTGATAGAGGTGAATACTTCTTTATCGATTTCATAAGAGAGCAGGAGTGTGAGAGAATGCTTGAAAAATCACTCTCATGCAGTCCAAGAAGTATTCAATTCAAAAACATTTGTATTCGATTTGTCTCTCAATCCCCGATCTAACGCGGTTAGTTTCACTTAGCCTCAACTTATTTTAGTCATTTGAGTCGTTTCCAAAACGTTATAATCGATTTTAATAGATTTGGTTTGTTTTGGTTAGTCGTCTAATCAACTTTCGGTTAGTTTCACTTAGTCTCAACTTATTTTCCTTATTTAAGTTGGTTCCAAACGTTATAATCAATTTTAATAGATTTGGTTAATTTTGGTTAGCTGACTAATCAACTTTCGGTTAGTTTCACTTAGTCTCAACTTATTTTACTTATTTGAGCCAGTTTCGATACATTATAATCCGTTTTAATAGATTTGGTTAGTTTTGGTTACTCATCTAATCAACTTTCGGTTAGTTTCACTTACTCTCAACTTATTTTGCGTATTTGATCTGGTTTCGATAAGTCAATTTTAATAGATTTGGTTAGTTATGGTTAGCCGACTAATCAACTTTCGATTAGTTTTACTTAGTCTCAACTTATTTTACTTATTTGAGTCGGTTCCCATACGTTATAATCAATTATTATAAAAGATTTGGTTAGTTTTGGTTAGTCGACTAATCAACTTTCGGTTAGTTTCACTTAGTTTCAACTTATATTACTTATTTGAGCCGGTTCCTATACGTTATGATCAATTTGAATAGATTTAGTTATTTTTGGTTAGTTTTGGTTAGTCGTCCAATCAACTTTCGGTTAGTTTCACTTAGTCTCATAAAAATTGTATACTTTATCTCCCTTGCGAGATGAAAATTGCATAAAACATGTCGTGGCGCGGCCTTGAAAAATTACTCTCATGAAACCAAAGAAGTATTCACTTCAAAAATATAATTCAATTTAAATTTTCTTAATTTTCTGATATATAAATGTACAACTATTTATTAATTTCAATTTTCAATATATGTTTTTTGCCTATGATGATATTCAACTACTTTATGCCGACCCACGAATTTGGAACCCCAATGATCCTCTAAACAAATATGATCTTTTTTTACCAATACCAATATCCGCCAAATAAAAAAATAATGGCAAATAACATAAATTATAATCCGCATCCTGTGTTATTTAAATGGCATATCTAAAAGTCTACGACACACGTGACGTCACGTTAGGCAGAAAACAGATTATGTATGCACGCTAACATACCGTGCGTAGGTGCATCGTGAGAAAAGCGCATTTTCCTTCAAACCTCATGGCTCAGGGAAACATAACATGAGAAATCTCAGTGCAGAAAAAAACTTCTCCTCCTTTGTGCAAGTTACACAGTTAAAAATAAAGAGGAAAGGAAATGTTGGAAAGTTAAGGTCTACAAATTTCCTCCTTACGTCATATTATCTGTACTACTTTACGCTCTAATCAAAAAATTCTAGATACAGTCGGGGCCTAACCCCAGTTTCTCAAACCATACGACCGACATGTGGGATTCTATCAAAGCATACTAGGCTGTAATGAAAATGGACACATACACAATCCTCGACAAACATCTGATGATATAAATATTTTGTTAGATTTTATATGCTAACCGATCAATATGGGGAGACCATAATACAACCTTGCAGCTAAGCACAGTCAAATATTTTTAAATTTCCTACGGAACCACTCAGTGTGAGCTCTATTAACTGAAATAACGCTGAGATGAAATACAGTAATACACAAGCAACAATAACAGGATAAATATTACCTCAAT
>JAEQML010054046.1:0-39011 GCA_016904865.1 Pissodes strobi
AGCGGGTAAATTGGATATCTTGTGCTTGAGTCCGCACTTGTCAAAATGTAGATGATTTTATAGGTTGTACAAAATTAGTGCTCACTTGAAGCAATAATTAAATTGTGTCTAATGCCGTTTCTCTTTTCTAACCATTTGCAACAAAAAAAAAACATGAAAATTCTAATAAGGGCTTACATGAAATCAAAATCCAATCCAAATTTGGCCAAATTTTGACATATTATGCTAGTTTGCGCCATCATATTGTTAATAACTTTTGATATTAGCAGCATATCTAACCATTTATATTACAAATATCCTCTCAATGTTTTCATAAGAACCTTTAAGAAACAATTACAAAAAAATAATGTGGGAATCAAATATTTATGAAAATTCCAATTTCAGTAATAATAAAACTTCTTCATCTAATGCATTAATGAGAGAGCAGGAAGAAGACACACTTTTGATATATTACCTATACTTGCATTTAGAAGTACCTTTCATTTGGCTTTTGGTGACGCAGCTCAATCTAGAAGATATATGCGAAGATTTATCGCTTTGGCTTATATCATCGTCTATTATATTTTTGTTTCGTATTGGCTCCGTGATCGGCTCCTCGCATTTTTTGAAAGTCTGCACTCCATCTTGAGAGTCTGGCTGGTCGTTTTGCTTTGTCTGTAACATATGAATACGGTTATGACTCAATACCATCTCAATCTCCCTAGATATGGAGCATAATACTTATAAGACATGATATAAAAGATAGTTGATCTGTATCTTCTTAAATTAAATTTATTTATTTGTTTATTTATCAACGGGCTATTGCCCAATATAAAGAAAATTTGCGAAACAATTGAAAACTAACTAACTAGATTATATTCTAACCTATGCATCACAAACATCTACTTTAAATAATTTAAAATAATTAACATATATAAGATACTTAGTGGCAACAACAAAATATACAAGATTACAGGAAGTAAAAGTTTTAGCTGGAACAAAAGTAATTAATTTTTTTTTGCTGTAAATAGGAGCGATATAATGTTTTGGAAAACATCAGTCCCTCACTGACAGTGTTTTAATTGTTTCTTAAATACTTTGTGATTTAGAAAACAATCCAAATTGGCTGAAAAGTTATTTTCTAGTCTAGCTGATCTAGTCAAAAATGAGTTTTGGCCATAGTTTGTGCGATGGGAATTTACCTGGAAAGAGTGGTTTAGCTTGGTTTGTCGAGAGGGAATTTGAAGCCCGAAGCCCTATTTTACTTGTGAGCTCGGGCCTATGAGAATGAGAGTGGAGTAAATTATAGAACACAGCAAGATCCCTGTGCATTCGACGGATTTGAAGGGTAGTTATTTGGATTGAGTTTTCAAGATCTGTGCAGTTACTCTTTCGATAGCCAGAATATAGACAGTATAAGAGGGAGACCATACTGAAGAACAATATAGTAATTTGATGGGAGGGATTATTAAGAAAATGCTTGGTACTATATTTGATAAAGCCCAAGATTTGTAATGATTTAGAGACTACTGAATCGAATTGAAGTGTGAAAGATAAATGGCTATCAAGCATCACTCTAAGATCTTTTATTTCAGAAGCCAGCAATAAAGGGAATCATTTAATATTATAAACATGATTTATAGGATTTGTTCCTGTGCTGAAGATCATTCCTTGGCATTTATTGATGTTAAGTTCCATTTCATTTTGATCGCACCACTAAGTTAGACCGTCTAGATCAGATTGGAGTCTGTTGCAGTCATGTTGATCTTGGATTTTTATGTAAAATTTCAGGTCATCAGCAAATAGGAAGAAACATGCAAACAGAAAACAGGATGCAATATCACTAACATAAATATTGAAGAGTAGAGAGAGGTCCCAGGTGTGAACCTTGTGGAACATCTACTGGTATTTTAATTTCAATAGAATAAAAGCTTTGAATACGTACAATTTGAATTCTGTTTGCGAGGTAGGATATCAGCCATTTCAAAAGCTCTCCCTGAATTCCCAAATCTCTCAGTTTTTTTATTCGGATTTTATGGTTAACTCTGTCAAAAACTTTTGTGAAATCTGTGTATATAGCATGTACATGGGATCCTTCTTCTAATGATTCTAAGAGAAAATCCGTAAAAGTAAGCAGGTTTAGCTCAGTGGAGCGCTGTGACAGAAATCCAAACCAGTTGGTTGACTAGCCCTTCAAACTAGCAGACAGGTAGTCACAAACAAAGTTTTTAAACACTTTGGAATACTACTTAAGATACTTATGAGCCTGTAGTTGTTGACTTGAGATTTATCACCTGATTTTAAAGTGGGGGTACCAAGGCTTGAGGGCCAATAAGCCGGAAAAGTTCCAGTTTTTAGGGATAGGTTCACAATAATAGGAGGAGGTCGAGAAAATCAAAAGCTACAATGTTTAAAGGGAAATGGTGGGTGACCGTCACGACCTGGTCCCTTATTTAAGTCTAAACCAGATACCCTTTCATAAATTGATGAAATGGGTATATTGATTGAACTGCAGAAGTCTGGTGTCTCCAGAAGGTAACGAATCTTTTTTGAGAAGTATTCTGCAATGAAGTTAACAACATCTTCTCCTGTAGAAGAACTTATGTCGCCAAAGTGCATGGTTGCTTTCCTTTTTGTTATTAACAAATTTCCAAAAATTCTTAACATTACCCCTAAGCGATGCTTCTGTTAGGGCTATGTTATTTTGATTACACCATTCTTTTAAAGATTTACCTTTTGTTCTTAGAATGGGACACTTATTATATTCTGAGGAAAACCCAGATCTAAGGTGTATTTTACGTATTTTTTTTCAATAATCATTATAGTAGGGGAGCCCAAGCGGGGATTTTCGAAGTAACTTGAGCCTGACAGATTAATATAAGCAAAGAAACCTTGTACCTTGTTATGTACTTCCACCACATATGAACCCTTAATATAGGGGTGTGCATCTAGGGCAGTCGATCAGATTAGTAAAAAAAAATTAATCCCTAAAAAAACTTAAGCGCATCAGATTTAAACAAAATAAGTTAATTACATGCAAAAAATTAAATCTCTATAATAATCTGACGATTTAAACGTGACATAAAAAAATAAGCGAGACGCAAAGTTGCAAAAAAAATCATAACCTCGAAATGTTCGAGCGCGTTTTTTTTCATTTGAAAGAAAAATATTTTAAAATTATAGGAATAACATAATCTGCCGATTTTCTTAAGCCGAACTATCTAAAATTATCAATAGAGTGTAGTGTTTACAACTACAGGGAACTATGTATTTCCCGCTCCGCGCCACTCTTCCTTTCTCACTCTTTCTCGATGTCTTACTTTCTCGCACTGCTATACACTACTCTCTGCCGCCATGATACCATCACAGCTGATCACAACATCAGAACAACGCGTCTATGTACAACCAAAGACAATCATACTATTCGTAGTATGATTGTCTTTGGTACAACGCTTTATTTTGTTTATTGTCTTTTCATTAGTAATATAACAAGTGCAATGAAAATTACCGATAATTTTCGGAAAATAGGATGCACAAATAAAAGTTAAGTTGAAAAATTTTTCAATTTAACTTGCATGAGTGAAAATTTGTCGAAAATTATAGGTACATTTTCATTTTACGAGTTATATTTTATAAGAGAATTTCATGAACCGAAATTTTTAATTTTTTGTATACATTCCTAAGTATGAAATGTCAGTGTCACAAAAAATGTTAAAATTAAATAACCACCTCTCGTTGTCATGAACGTCTCCATGAAAAATAGATACAGCGATACAAACACAAACAATTTTTGAACATTGAACGCCAGCGTCTTTTTCGTAAAATAAGTCGCGATTTGGAGTAGCAACGCTCAAAGAGGTTGATCAAAACATTAAAATTCTTACCCCAAAAAAATACTTAAAAGTCTAAAGCTTCGATTTGGAGACAATTTCAAGACTTTCTTGTTGAAAAACAGTATACTCTGGACAAGTGCACATCAAAAGAGAAGCTCTCTTCAATTTTACAAGATTGAGGGAACAACATGCGGAAGAAAGATGGATCACTTTACAAAGAAAATGTGGTTAAAACTATGTGGAACGTAACAGCTAAATTGGTTCAAGAAAAATTCAATAGTCTATTATTATTATTGGGTTAGTTGATACTTTTGGGGCACCCTGTACTGTGCAATTATCCGATAATCGTGCACTAGTGCATGATTGTGACGTAATCACATTCTGATTGGTTTACATTAATAATTAAAACATGTCAGTTTATTGTTGGAATGTCAGTTTTGACAGATGAATGAAATTCTCACAGGTATTTTATGAATTAATGCAGTGAGTTTAATGTATGTGTTACGATAATGAGTGACGACAGTGATAATAGAAAGAGTTGTGTATTTTGTGGAGAAAAACTGGAAAAATTAGTAAAATTTACGCCGGAAACATTAAAAAAATGTTTAGTGGTTTTGGAGTATCGCCGAACCAAACCTGCTCGAAGAAAATCACGAAGTAATTACAAAGAGGTAGAGTTATCAGAACAAACATCGTTAAACGACGTCTATCATGCACAGTGTTATAAATTATTTACTGCAATAAAAATACCGTCTGATTTTCAAAAAGGAAATACAATAGAAACCAATAATTTACCGGAAGCCTCTGGATCGAATTCCGAATTTTCCATTTCTGCTTTCACGACAACTCAAAATGTTGATACATCAAGAGAATTGTCTATTCCTAGCACTTCCACGACCACTCAGGCTGCTGGTACATCAACAGAGGAGTAAGTGCTAATATTACTAAATACCATATTTCGTACTCTTTTTTTACATAAATTTTAATTTTAAGAGGATTGAAAAAATATTATTGGAATGTATAATTAAATAAGTGCAGATACAGATTTTTTAAATAAAAAAAAAATAGATTTCTTTATACATTTTTGGTAATTGTTAAGTTTCACGTTGACCTGGCTTTTTTAGCATGAAAAATTGAAAAATTAACATTTTTAGATAAATTATTTTTTTTTAAATTATTCTATTTCAGATAAACTAGAAAAAAATATGAATGATTGGTCAAAAACTATTTTTTTTTATATTAATTTTTAATTCCTAAAACGAGTGATATGGAAATTCAAAAATTACCAATTTTTTTTGAAACATTAATTTCAGTTTCTTAATATTATTTATTGTACACTGTATTAGTTCCTTATGGGTATAATATTTTCAGACCGGAAATATCACATAACATTGATGAAGAAGACGACTTTGAAGAATCAAATGATCAATTTCCTACCGACGAGCCCAGTAATAATGAAAACTTACCACTGCAGCAATACTTCAAACGCAAACGACGTAAGGGCCGTGAAATTCCTTTAGCAGTAAATCGTAAAAAACAAAAGATTTATTAAAAAGCGCAGCTACCGAACACAACGATATTGAGATGTTAGAAAAAATTAGTTCCTTTTCTGAAGATTCGAGCATTACTTATCATAAATGCTGCAAAGATCAATATTTGCGAGATCTCTCTAAAGGAGATGAAAGTAACTTTGCTAAAAAGCGGAAGGTAACAAATACAGCTTACTCCTTGCTATGCGAAATGTTGGAGGAGTATGTGGTCAAAAACAACGAATGCTTGTTTTATGATCATGTCAAGAAAGAATATCTCAGATTATTAACTGAACAATGTAAGTTATTATCTGATTGAATTAGCATCACTTCATTTCCTGATCGTCACTTGGAGAAAAAATTAATGGAGACTTTTGAAAAGAAGATTAAGATTATTTATGCAGAGAAAAAAAAGTTTATTGCCCCATTTTCCATTCATATTGTCACCTACAGTGATTTATTTAAATCTATGACAATAAAAGAAACAATTCGATCTGTTGCACTACGTCTTCGAGAAGAAGGTCTTGATTCTATAACAACAAAATTGCCTGAAGAATGTACTGCTGAACATTTAATTCGAGGCGAGTGTGATTATGTGCCAGAACTTTTAACATGCTTTTTAGTAACCTTTATTTGGGTGATGTTACTCATTTATCAAAAAAAGCACGTGAGAAAAGACAAAATCTTAACGACCTTGCAATGTTTTCTCTCGGACAAGATTTAGTATACGCTGCTTCTAGCCATAAAATCAAAACCTCAAAGCACATAACTCTGGGTCTGGCAATAAAGAGCTTATGTAATAGTAAAAAAAATGTTAATTTATTATCAAAATATGGTCACTGCTGCTCTTACACTATTTTGGAAGAGTTAGAGACGGAATTAACTTTTTCAACGGCTAATAGTAAATATGTGTGTCCTGAAGATATTTTACGTCGTCCTGATTTAAATACAGCAGTAGCTTTCGATAATTTCGATCGCTTTGTTGAAACACTGAATGGCAAAGACACTCTTCACGACACAGTGGGAATAATTTTTCAAGATATTGTTCATGATGAAGATACGATGTCTGTAATATCGCCAACTGCCCGCGAAATAGAAGATGCAACTGTCAGAGAGACTGCACAGGACAAGACTGAAGAATCCACAACTGTAATGCAAAAAAAAAGAAAACGCCGAGCATTTGACGAAATTACTTTTGACATGCATCCTTTTACAAAAAAAAAATAAAAATAGCAACTTGGAATCAATTCGATATTCTAGTATTAAATCAAGTTCCTGAAAATTTTAATGCATTTAAACAATTAGATGTTGCGTGGATGATGTCGCATATGCATAAAATATAAGATGTTCCAATGTGGGTAGGTTATCACAGTAAAATGTTTATTGATAATCCACCGGTTCAAAAGATTTCCTATCTTACTCCAATAAACGACTCGCCTACTAATCATTCAACAGTTCTAAAAACGCTAGAATTGAGCCAACAAATTGCTGAAGAATGTCGAGCCCCATACATCCAGGTAACTTATGATTTGGCTATAGCAAGAACGAGCTACTGCATTCAAACTCAGGAATCGCCCAAATTCGATAACATTTTCATTCATATGGGCGCTTTCCACATTGAGATGGCTTTTTCTAAGCAGTTGGAACTTTCATTGAAGATTGCGGATTAACTCATGTCATGACTGAATGTAATCTGATTGCTGAAGGTTCCGTTACTGGTTTTATTGCTGGAAAAAATTTTAACCATTGCAAACGATTACATTCTTTACTGGCCCTATCACTACAACAATTACATTTCGAAACATTTGTGGAAAATAAAAATGTAACCATTGAAAATTCGGTAATAGTTATTTTCCTAACAAGTGCGCAAAGTGATACTTTTCCGCACGCGACTGATGTTGACCGAACGACGCCAAGCGGAGTTCGGTCAATCAGTCGAGTGCGGAGAAGTCACTTTGCGCAAGTGTTAGGAACAATATTTTTTCTACGAGCGCGGTCCAAACAAGCACAGAATAATAATGACCCGTATTTAAATAAAACAAAAAGTATGTGTCAGTTATACCTACTGTTGCTTTACATGACTATTATTGTTGACCTGACATGACTTAAAAAGATATGGTTTTTGGTTTAAGTTGTAATATCGAGAATTACGGAAGCTTTGAGAGAAAAGGGAATGATTAAGAGTTAAAACAGTTTTCTTATGTTGCATAAATAATTCGATCAATCACATTTTTCTTCCACGTGCCAGGACACATTCTGGTAAATCTTGGGGTCATTAGAACTATCCATTTTCTTAAGGCTTTCTAGCGAAGCTGAGGATTATGTTTTTTGGGATGCTTCGTTTCACACCTAGATTTGTTTAAAATCTGTCAATCTGACAATTATAAGTAGTATTGTTGCTTGACATAATTTTTTACTACTATACCGAGGATTTCAAAATATATGGCTTTTGGTGTAAGTTACAATATCGCGAATTACGGAAACTTTTAAGGAAAAGAGTATAATTATGACTTAAAACGGTTTCTTAGATTGCATAACAAGTCCAAAAGTGTAAAGTTTCTAAAAATATATGAACATTTTCTTGTCTCTAGTGATTTTAGAGAATTTTACTTTCCCGCACACTTTCCCGCATTGCGTGCGGGAAAGTACTACTTTGCGCACTGAGTAGCGTGCGCAAAGTAGCTACTTTGCGCATGCTCGTAGAAAAAAGAATATCTCACAACATTCATGAACAATAAAGATACGACTCCTCGAATACAACATACAGAAACCCAAATAGTTATTCAGTGTTATAATCAATATACAGCAGATACTTTGGAAGGCAAACATGGAAAAACTGCTCATTACTACGCAATGTATATTGATTTAAGAAATCTTTATCATTTACTTATTAAAAGTATTAGAGTTGCAGATTTAGGTTTATATAATTATGCACTGGGGAAAATCGTTTGTTTATTCTTTTATTTCAGTCAGCCCAACTATAGCCGATTGTTAGTCTACTATATAAATCAATTACAGCATTTAAATGATACACATCCAGGCCTTCGAGTCGAAGTTGCCAAAGGTTCATTCGGTATTCGAAGAACTACGAAACCTTTCTCTCGAATCCCGGTTGATTTGACGTTGGAGCAGACAATCAATTGAGAGGCAGCACGCCGGCTCACTGGAATCGTAAATTTAAGTAGTTCCATCTCTGCTCGACAACGTTGGGCAAGAAATCACGGGGCTCGAACTCGAATCATATCACATGTCTTAACTCGTGTCGGAATAAACAGTGGTCATCAAGATATTGCTTCTGACTTGCAGCCAGATCGGATGAAAAAAAATCGCAAACAGATGGAAGATTTCTTACAGAGTATCCATCAAACTACCAACCCGTTCTCTTACTCACTAGATAAAGACCAACTGTACAATATTTCGACTGGACAGGCTACTACTCCAGAAGTAGCAAGTAATTTGTTAAACGCAATGTCATGTGGAATATTTCTGCATGATCAATTCATAACTGAATGTAACCTGGATGCCTGTAGGTTTCATAAGTCTTTGAAAAAAAATCCGGTGGTGACTTTTGCAAGTTTAAAGAAGAAAAAGACGATAAAAATTGGACAGAAAGTACACGAAGTTAAATTACAACGTGATTTATTTGGTCGGTTATTAGCTCTATCACTAGATACGAACCTAGACCTTGAGAAAGTGCTCTGCTTCCCTATAACTCCAGTTCCGCTATCACTATGTGATATATATAGATGGTTCGATTAATAAGACTGTTAAGTCTGTCCTGATTCACGAATTTGAGAAAAAGCTTGAAGAAGTAGAACAACCACCAAATCAATTGGATTTTTTAATAGTAGATGGTTTCTTCTTCTTAAATACTTTCAAACAAGTGCCGCGCAGTTTTGAAGATTTGTCAAAAAAAATTCTACAAAATCTTGTCAGTAATTCAGCAAGTCACGTAGCTACTATTTTTGATCGTTACTTCACACCTTCAATTAAAGATTGTGAGCATACTCTACGAGGTATACTTCGCCCAGCCGTTGTTGACCCTCAAAACGCATGCAATTGCATGCGTTTCGGGGGTCAACAACGGCTGGGCGAACTATAATACAGACGATAAAGATTTCTACATTTTGGACCACAACAAACAAGAACTGCAGATTTTGCGAAAGAATTAAAAAATATCAAATTTAAAGAAGCTCTTGTTAAATTTTTAATTGAACATTGGTCTGATCATGAGATGGCTACGATTATCGGTAGCAAAACAATATATTTGAACCATGATTTGTGTTACGTATATTCTGCTACCCATAATAAAGTTACGCGAAACATTGATTACGATCTATCATGCCAAGACCATGAAGAAGCGGATACAAAAATAGTATTTTTTACTTGTCAAATAAAGGAAGATTCAACAGTTACAATTAGAACCTCCGATACTGATATTGTTGTAGTCATGTTGGCTAATATGGAGCATCTACAAGCATCGGTAAAGATATGGATCGATCTTGGAGTCGGTAATGCACGCCGATACATCGACGTTTCTGTTCTTTTTGCAAAGCTGGGTCTATTAGTTTCACAAGCGCTACCAGCTTTGCCTGCGCTCACAGGATGCGATTTTAATCCAGCCTTTTATAGACGAGGTAAAAAAAAACCTTTTGACATTATGATGAGCTCTGAAATGTTTCAAAAGGCACTTGATAACTTAGAATGTGAAGGGTACACAATTGACGAATTGTTTCTCACCATGGAATCTTTTCTTTGCCATTTATATGGATTAAAAAAATTAGCTGATATGAATCGAGCTAGAACTGAAATTTTTAATAAAACATATAAAGTATCAGATACTTCACAACCTTTTTCATTAAATGTGCGTAATTACGACGCTTGTAACTTGCCACCGTGTCAATCGGAGCTACGGCAGCATTTGTTACGAAGTAAATATATCGCGTGCTTGTGGAAAAATGCACACTTTCGTATCGTCAGTGAGATGTCACCAACAGATTTCGGGTGGAAAAATGTTGATGGAAAAGTGGAGATGACTTGGTTCACTGGGAATCAGCTTCCAGAGGCATATGAAGATATTGTAATTACACCTGAGATTTTTGAAAATACTCCATATTCAGGTATGTTTTCACTGCTGTAATAATATCATGAAATAATTAAAAAAAAAATAAGTATCATAACTATTTCATATTACAGATACGCCAAATGTTGATGAAACTGATTTGAACGTCCAGTACGAGGACGATTCGACAGACGACGACGATTAAATAAATATACATATATATATTTTTTGTGCTCATTGTCATTATTTTCAATACAAGAAAAATTAAAAATAAAAATGAAAAAAAAAATATTTTTTTTCAATGGTCAGATTTAAAAAATCCCTTCACAAAATTGTCAGAATATGAGTCAGCATGAACAGTGCATCAAGCTAAACCGTCTGTATAAAAATCTGATGCGCTCGAGTATTTCAATGTCACGATTTTTTTTTGCATTTTGAAAAATCGGCTGTGAATTTCAGTCACGTTCAAATCGTCAATCTTTATAATAGGACATTTTTTAGGTTTCACTTAACATCTCTTGAATTTCTGACAAGCTCGAGTAAAAATTTTTTTTTCCAATTTCCACCTCTTTGTACGGCCACCTCCCACTAGCAATCCGGCAGATTAATATCTCTGTGTGGTCAGAAGTTCGTAGGTCGTATACGCTATCAAACTCTGACGCGCTCGGGAATATTTTTCTGACTACTTTTTTTACATTTTTGAAAATTCATACATGCTCCCCTCACCACTAAAAGGGTACACATCATATAAACTTTTTTTCTTTTTAATATGTAATCTTCACGATTCCTTAGGTCTTCAAAGAGTGGGAGAAAAAACACATTTAGCATGCTGGGCTCCCCTAATATTACTTTTAACTTCTGGGAAAACCAAATAGAAAAATTCTTAACTTAACCTTTTTTTAGGGAACGAAAATTGTTAAGTAAACAATATCATAAATTATTCTGGTTATATCATTAAGAGATTTGCTAGTCGAACTGGGATAAAAAAAAATTCACTGCGTTTATGTCCATTGATCATTGATTGAAAGTCTCTGTAAAAGCCATTTTTCTTCAGTCCGGTGTTGTTAAAATGTTGGGATTTACATTGCAAGAAAAAGGAGAATGATGGATGATAAACATCTATAGGCAATAGAGCATTTTTGCCTGAACTATCGTGACATCTCTGTCTTGTGAAAACCCTAGGTCCAAGAAGCCATTGTTTCTGTTGCTAACAGTGTTTATTTTATATAGGTTAGGATAGGAGCGCATGTGAGATAATATCTGAATGGATTCAGTTTTATTTTGTGTACTTCCCGCCAAAGGGGTCGCTACTGAAACCAATTGTTCCTTGGTCCATATGCTAGATTAAAATCCCCTAAGACACATAGCTTATGATCTCTGTTATTTTTTCCAAGTTCTCTTCAAATTCCAGGTATTTTTCAAAGGAACACCTTGGTGGGAAGTAAGCTGTAGCAAAAATGAATTTGTTTTCATTATAATTGATTTCAACAAATAAATGTTCTATGTTTTTGGTTACAGGTAAAATTTTCTTAGTAATTGTTTTACGGACTGCTATTAGAACTCCTCTAGTGAAGCTACTAGTGTTAATGGATCTATCCTTGCGGTATATATTATAGTCAAACATCTGTAGCTCTGTGCTATCTATAATATCATTCGTCAACCATGTTTCAATAAAGACTAAAATGTCATATTTACAATATGAGACAGAAAGGAGTTGAAACTTTGTACGTAGACCTCTCCATCCTGGAAGTTAACTCGCAATGTGAACTAGTTGATGATTGTAGGTGGAAGCATTTATTTAGTTTGTTCGTACCAGTTTAGGTGCCCTATTCACATGCTTAAGAATAAGATCGGATTCTCCATTTCGCCGTCTCTCATTTTTAAACGCATTTAACTCTATGCGCAGTTCAGTTGTTAGGTCAGCCTCCAAGAATACTTTTAGGTTACGGCCTATCTCTTTTTTGCTCCTTAGTGCATTAACAACAATTTCAGCAGACTCAAGAGTGAGTCGCAGGGACTGGGGGCCATTTTTGTTTCTTTTCTCAATTATCAAAGCACTGATAATATTATTTATAGGTGAACCAATTAATTCAGTTAAACATGTTTTAGCTTTCTATAAATCTCACTGCCTTGCGGGTAATTGATCAAGATCAAATTACAAGACCTCTCTTGTCGCTCTGACACCTCCCAAAAAACACTGCCATGGACAACCGCTGCACTATATCATGGGTGCCCATTTCACAAGTATTTATGGGGGTCTTGGATGTGGTCTCTTTAATATCGCTAAAACCCTTTCTTATGTCTTCAAAAATGCTTTGGAAACTCGTTTTCAAACTATTAACCTCATCGCTTATACCATGAATTCGTTTCTCGAGTTCGTCTATCTTCTCGAAGTTGACGATTTTACTACGTTTAAGGCATTTTCCAGGGCACAGACGAAATTATTTAGGCTTAATGCGTTTTGAATCCCTGATAAACAGTCGACGCATAAATAAGGCATGTTTCGAGTAAGCAACAGCAAACATCTTATCTCAGTTGAACTAATCCCAGTACAGCTCTTACAAAGGACCTTTCTGCCAAAGCCGCCTGGGTAACCAAACACCTCGCCTGCATTTTATGGTTCCTTAAAAATATATTTTTTCGAAAACTTCTCGCATGCGTCCGACATTTTGAGGTTAGGTTTTGATTTTACGTAATATTTCAGTGAAAACTCGAACTTTTACTATTATGTAAACAGACAAGAAACCGATGTTTCACAACTATCACATGCAATTTCTGGACAAAAACTATATATATATATACTAAAATAATTTTTAAAATTTGAAAAAAGTAGTTTTGTTCACACAATGGAGACTGCCATATGTGAATTAGGTGCATCGTTCTAAATCGTAATATTTTGGGTTCAACTAAACTATTTTCAACCGCCAATAAATCGTACTCATTATATTATGCAACCCTGATATTAAATTCAATTCTGCATCTAATTCCATTAGTTCGGTTTTTCCAAAGATACAACCTGCATCTTCTAGATTTTAATTAACATTTTTCCTTAATATATACGAGCTTGATTATCTCTCGTACTGGATATTTCCTTGTCACCTATTCAACCATAGGACCGCACTGCCCAAAAAGATAAAACATTATTTTATACAATAAAATGTAGACTTTCAAATCAGACTTTTTAAAATTAACTTTAGTATCCGAAATTAAGTTACATTTTGGGAAGGAATAACTATTTATAATGCTGACTGACAATATCGGATAATGGTGGCCCAAAAGAAATGATATCATATGCGGTCGTGCCATTTGCGGTCAGAGCAATTTTGGTTTCACTTGCGGTCGGTGCAGATTTTGTATAATTTTCAGGTAAATGGGATGGATAATGAGGCTGTCAGATGCAGTCAATTAATTTATATTCGGTGCCCAGGCCAACTTACAACCTTCTCTTCAGGCTGAGGACTGACAATGCAAATATATCCAAATATTTTTACCCAATTTATATACGATACCAGGTCAAGGTATAGGTACCTTGATCTAGTATCATATATAAATTAGTTGACCACATCTAACACCCTCCATTTATTTTTTTTATTTTACGAAAACATATTTTCTGTTATAATTTAGACAAAAGAGGATTTTGGTTGTCGAAAACAGCACTGAAAAAAGCATTCTTTTTAAATTTACAATAAATTAAAAATGATGGTAGAAAAACTTTTCATATTGTTGGCCAGTTTATGTGCTTCCTCTTTAGCACATTCCCTTAAAGCCATCAGCGGTTATTGGAAGGTAGTACCGTTGGTCGCCTCAGAATCCTTTCTGCTCAGTTCTGCTCCTTGACACAACTGATCAGTATTTATTTGAAATGCTGGGACATCATCTGCTCTTCTGGTATAATTATTTGGGAGAACGAGCTAATTTAATTTCTAAATTTCAACAAAATAGAGTAGCAAGATTCGCAATATATCAAGGTACAAGATAGCTAAAAATCTCTTAAAATATTTTTTACGTAAAAAGTGTCATATTTATCTCCTTTGGTCGCCTAAATAATCTGTAAAACGTTTCTCAAAAAATTCTAGTTATTAGAAGTCATTCATAATCACGCATTAAGTTTTTATAATTTTTTAAATGCTAAATATTAGCAAAGACAATATGTAAATTGTCTTTGATATTAGACATGCCAATTATTTATTTATTTGTGTTGTACCTTTACTAAAACTTGTATTTCTCTATATTTGTTACAAAGCAGTTTCAGTTAATTCTGCGAGAGGCAAAAGAGCCGATAGCGGAATATAAGAAAAATAATATTGATAATATACTGCCATTATATACAGAAGGTATTGCGAAAAGTTATTAAAAAGACTAGTAGTAATTTTATGTACAGGACAGTATTATGTATCAGAGTAAAAAATAGCGTTGTATGTTATAAACCATAATAAGGATTCTAATTTGTATATTGCTTTTTCAAGTCATATTCTACAGTAATCATTCAAAATTTGTACAAAAGGCAATAATAATGAAGAAACAAATTTTCAATTTCAAAGGCGGTGGTATTATGTCTCAAAGTCTCAAAGGGTGTTCAATATGCTGCCATTATGGCAGCGAAAAGCTAGAAAAAGGACTCCTAACAATTTTATGTAAATAAAGTTGCGTACAGTTGCTTACAGTGTAAGGGACAGTATTATGTCTCAAAGTAAAAATGGCTAGTATTTTATGAACCATAATAAGGAATCTAATTTGTATATTGCTTCCTGAAGTTGACAATGCCAGAAGCAAAGAACAATGGCTCTGAATATAAAAAAGCAAACAATTTTAAGCCTTTTTCAAGTCGTATTCTACAGCAATCATTCAAAAACTGTACAAAAGGCAATAATGAATAAAAAAAAATTTCAGTCAATTATGCGAGAAGCAAAAGAGGCGATGGCGAAATATAATAAAAAGCGTGTTCAATATGCTGTCATTATGGATAGAAAATTTGATGGAAAGTTAGAAAAAAAAACTACTAATTTTATGTAAAAAATTTCGTACTGACAAATGTGAATGACAGTATTTTGTCTCAAATTAAAACAATAGCGTTGTATTTTATAAACCATATTAAGGAATATAATTTCTATATAATGCTTCCTGAAGTTTGCTATGCCAGAAGCAAATAACAATGGCTCTGAACACGAAAATGTAAACAATTTTATAACTTTTTCAAGTCGTATTCTACAGTAATCATTCAAAATTTGTACAAAAGGCAATAATGAATAAACAAATTTTCAGTTAATTATGCGAGAAGCAAAAGGGACGATGGCGATATATAGCAAAAAGGGTGTTCAATATCCTGCCATTATGGACAGAAAATTGTATGAAAAGTTAGAAAAAAGACTACTAACAATTTTATGTAAAAAAGTTGCCTACAGACAGTTGTGAGGGACAGTATTATGTCTCAAAGTAAAAAATAGCGTTGTATTTTGTAAACCTGGTTAACCCTCCCGAGGAGCTGTGAGACCTTGTCGTTGGTGGGGGGGGGCTCAGTAGCTGCTTATACGGCCAAGCTAAGGACAGCTCAAAAAAGACCCAACCCAAGGTGTAAAGCGATCCGTGCCGATGGGTGCATGGCGGTGGGGGTGCACCGTCTCTAACGGAGCCTCTGGGAAACCGGGCGAAATCCCAGAGTAACCAGCCTAACCCCTGTGCAGGGGGCTCCGCCGGAGTGGACTATTTACCTCCCCCTTACTCGTAGGAACTATATGGATCAATGATCAGGGTAATTCAGATTAACCTCCAGCACTGTAAGGCGGCCTCGGCGGTCCTTGCAGTTACTATGAGGGACGCAGAAATTGCCCTGATACAGGAACCGTGGATCAGACACGGGAAAATCACAGGTCTGAGTGGAATCGATTAATAGTAGATCCACCGACACTCCTCGGACCTGTATACTAATTAAAAAAAATATTAATGTACTGCCGTTAACTCTCTTTTGTTCCAGGGACCTGACGGCAGCCAAAATCAGGATCATTGAGGGTACCGGGCCGAGGGATATTATAATCGGATCGGCCTACCTGCCCTAGGATGATCCTGAGTCAACACCAACCAGGAGTGTGGAAGAGCTGGTGAGACACTGTAGGCGAAATGGGACTCAGCTGATCATCGGCTGCGATGCGAACGCACAACACACAATCTGGGGAAGTACCAACACCAACAATAGAGGTGAGTCATTACTACAATATATTATGGCAAATAACTTAGACATAATTAATGTAGGGAGCAAACCTACCTTTATTAACAATGTTAGGAAGGAGGTCATAGATGTAACACTAGCCTCAAACTATTTGAGTAATTACGTCACAAACTGGCATGTATCTGATGAGGTAAGTTGTTCGGATCACAGATACATCAGATTCAATATAAGAGCGGAAAAAACCGCTACTACTTATCGAAATCCGCGGAAGACGGACTGGGAAGCTTATGTGCCAGACCTAGAGCACAGACTTCCGCTAATCAGGAAGACGATAAGGAACACGGAAGACTTAGAGATGGTTGTGGAACAATTCAATGACGCAATCATCACTGCCTTCCAAGACAACTGCCCTTTTACAACAAGGAAATCCACCAGGAATGTGCCCTGGTGGAGTGAGGAACTTGCGAAGCTAAGAGGGCAGGTCAGAAAAGACTTAACAAAGCCAAAAGAAATGGTCAGTGGGAGGTATATAGAACTACACTGACCAGGTTTAACAAAGAGCTGAGGGGAGCCAAGAGAGGAGATAGAGAGTACTCAAGAATGTGCTACACTCCAAAGAATTCTCTCAAGAGGCTCGCTAAAGAATAATCTTGGCGAATATACCAATACGGCCAAGGAACTCCTAAGGGTTCACTTTCCCAGCTCACGAGCCAGAACCTCGAAGGGCGTCCAGGGAAGACTGGCAGACCTCGAAGGAAGTGATTAACTATCAGAAAATCGAGTGGGCGATAAACACATTCGAACGATATAAATCCCCGGGAATGGACGGGATTTACCCTATAATGTTACAGAAAGGAACTGAACTAATGTACAGGATACTCTGCAGCATTCTAAGAAGCAGTCTAGCTTTTGGATATATACCAAAAGCCTGGAGACACATTAGGGTAACGTTTATACCGAAACCTGGGAAAACAGGACAGGATACGGCAAAGTCCCTAAGACCCATAAGTTTTATGCCCTTTGAACTTAAGACACTTGAAAAACTTGTGGATAGGCATATTAGGGACGGTGTATTGGTAAACAGCCCACTGCACCCCGACCAGTATGCCTACCAGACAGGTAAGTCAACAGAAACAGCACTCCACCAGCTGGTCAAGAGGGTGGAGGATACACTGGAAAACAGGGAGGTGATGCTGGCCGCCTTCCTGGATGTGGAGGGGGCGTTTGACAACACCTCCTTCCAGATCCCTCGGGCAAAGAGGAGTTGAGGGCACTTGCTGTCGGTGGATTAACTCCATGCTGAGGGGAAGGTTGGTAGAAGCAACCGCCGCTGGGAGCGCGCTAGTGGCTCGGGTGCATCGAGGGTGTCCGCAGGGCGGGGTGCTGTCTCCGCTCCTGTGGAGCTGGTGACGGACGCCCTACTCAGGGCGCTCACAAATGGGGGACACTGTGTACTCGGATATTCTGATGACATAGTCATCATCACCCGAGGCAAATTTAACGCAACGGTTAGAGAGCAGATTCAATTTCAATTTCAATTTCAATTTATTCATGTTAAGATATAGAAAGTATTTACACAAGTCAATAAGGATAAAAGTAGTCAAAATCTACAGTCCATAAAACACTAATAGTAATCGTTAAACATACACATTAAAAAGAAAACATTCTCCATAAGTGAGATACAAAAAAACTATACTAAATTTACATTTTACAATAAAAAACTTTCACAATTAAAATTTACATTGACACAATAAAAACATCAAAATTATCTAAGACATCATGGCAAGTGAGCTTCCAGATATTCTGCATGGGTATAGAAAGCACCATCCAGGAGAATTTCTTTTACTTTAATTGTCTGATTGCTTTTGGCAATTTGTTAAAGAAGTGCACTGATAAGCATGAGGGTCCATCTCTGCACCTTTCAAGTCGATGGAAGTTGTGAACAATCTACTCTATTTCTTGTATCAAAATTATGGATCTCAGCATGGGCACGAAATATATGCAGATTCGATTTGACATAGATGAGATTCTCAAGTATAAATTGGGATGGAAGTGTAAGTATATAGAGTCTTACAAATGCCTGTCTGCAATCTGCTGTATAGGGAATACCTGCGACAATGCGAATGGCTCTTCTCTGCAATCTAAAAATAACATTTGCACCTGCGCTATGACCCCAAGCAATAATCGAGTAGCTTATGTGAGAGTGGCAGAGAGAAAAATAAGCCTATTTCAATACTGATTGTGAAACACATGATGCCAGTCCACGGAGCAGGAAGATATTTGAGCACAACTTCCCTTTCAAAAAGTTAGTATGCTCATCCCACAAAAGTCCAGGATCAAGCAGAACACCGAGAAATCTAACACTTGTAGGGTCTAGTAGAAAAAATCAATGATTGAGTTTTTGTTGCATTGAGGAATAATCGATTTGAGGGAAACCAATGCTCCGCCCTCGACAGTGAATCCCACGAAGCTCCCATGGCTGTTGCAAGATCTTTGTTGCAGTTAGACATTTTTGTGTCATCAGCAAAGAGAGTGAAGTGCGCTGATGGACATGTCAGCGGCAAGTCATTAATGTATATTAAAAATAATAGAGGGCCCATGACAGAACCCTGAGGAACACCAATACGCAAACACCCTCTCTCTGATTCCACCTGTCCCATTCGCACTTTCTGATAGCGGTTTGAAGGTAGTCCTTTATCAATGCAATGCTTGAATCTGACATGTTGTACTTGCTCAGTTTAGCGATGAGGATTTCGTGGGACACACAGTCAAACGCTTTGCTCAGGTCACAGAAGTTTGATGACACATAGCTACCCCGCTCAAAAGCACTCCGGATATATGCCACGAGATCAAGAATGCCCTCAGTAGTACTCAAGCCCCTCCGAAAACCAAACTGTGAACTTGAAAACAGCTTGTTTGATTCAAAGAAATTGGAAATTCTTTGGGCCAGGCACCTTTCGAAAACCTTTGAGAAAATAGGCATTGTTTGCTATGTAAACATTGTAGCTAAGTAGTGTGTGAGTCTGATGATGATGAGTGAACTCATCGAAATGCATAACTCTTGATCTAAAGATTGGCATTTTCATTTGTGGAGAAAAGTCTTCCCCCTTCTTCTAACCCGCTACAACAGGGAAATAGGTCTGTAATTTGATACCTCATCTTCATCACCCTTTTTAAATATTGGGATGACAGTGGCTGTTTTTAGTACATCTGGAAAAACTTTCTCAGCTATACAGGCATTAATCAGTTTTGTAAGAGGCGATATTATAAGATTTTTTATACCTTTAATTAAGCTCACTGTGAAATTAAATGGGTCTTTGCTCTTTTTATTGGGTAGTGAGTCAATAATATCTCTTACCTCATTAAAAGTGACTGGCTGGAAGTCAAAGCTCACTTCAGAAAAGGCAGGAACACTTTCAAGTGGGTCGATTGGGGGTACAGGAGTGTTATTAAGCATATTGGAAGCCATGTTCAGAAAGTAAGAGTTGAATTGCTCAGGGGTAATATTTGGTTGAGTTCTTATTTTAGTTGTACCTTTATATTCATTAATAATAATCCACATAGTTTTAATTGGATTAGGAGAGTTTAATATGATATGGTCGTTTGAGGCTTGCTTTGCTGCTTTTATTGCTGCTCGATACTCTTTTTTAAATTGGTTAATGTGATTTCTGAGATAATTAAATTCATGTTGCCTACCTAGTTCAAGAAAAAAGTGTAGATTGTCACACATTTCTCTCAAATTGTCATTGAACCAAGTCACTGCACCAGCTTGACCCCTCCTCCTAGTGTAGGATTTTTCAGGGAATGAGGTTTTGAAATGATCTGAAATGAGATTAACAAAGTGGGAAAACCTTTCATTGGCACTGCAATTAGGGCTGCATACAGTATCCCATGAAGTTGCCCCCACCAAAGAGAAAAACAAGTTGCGACCTCTCTCAGTGATTGGTCTGAATACACACCTCTGTACCGTCACTGAAGCCTGCTCCACCTCTGCAGTGTATTCTAGACAGCCAGACAAAGAACATCTGGTTCGCTCCCTGCCAGGAATGCCTCCAATTCATTAATTTTATTTTTTATAGATAAAACATTGATAAATAGTACCTTTAAACTAAGACCTAAACTTGATGCAAAATGCTCTGAATCGGACTACAAGATGGGTAGATCAGGAGTTTAAATATCAGTCCCAACAAATCTAACATCGTAGCTTTTACTCGAAGGCACAAGGTGGGGGATCTAGGACCACTTAGCCTGAGAGGACAAAACGTACAGATCTCGAACGATCTAGGGGTAATATTGGACTCGAGACTTACCTGGAACCGACATCTAGAAAATATTACTAAAAAAGCGGTGGCATCACTCATGATTACCAGACGCTTACACGGGAAACAATGGGGAAGGAAGACCAGACATGATGTATTGGACATAGAAAATGGTGGTAAAACCTATCCTAACATACGCCTCTCTGGTGTGGTGGCCCAAGACACAACAGACAGGTGCGATTTCACAACTGGGCAAGGTACAAAGACTTGCCTGTCTAGGAATGATGGGGGCAATGCGGACCACCCCAACTGCGGCCATGGAGACCCTCCTGAACCCCCCGCCTCTACACTTTGTGATAAGGAGGGAGGCCAGGTTGGGGGCACATAGACTGCAGCAAATAATCACCGTTACTAGAAGGACGGGACACATGGCAATCGCTGATCTTGTGGGGGGAGATGTTTTAAACATGAAAAAGGACCACATGCAAAAGCGATGCTGTCTCAATAGATCATTCGAGGTGAACTTTCCAAGTAGAACCGAATGGGAAAATGGACTGACAGCTGAAGGCAGGACCAAACCTGGTTCACAGACGGGTCAAAAACTGCAAGTGGTACTGGATCAGGAGTCTATTCTGCCAGTCAAGGTCAGAGTAAATACTATGCACTGGGTATGTATGCTTCTGTTTTCCAAGCAAAGGTATACGCCATACTTCAGTGCGCCATAGAGAATAATAGGAGGGCCACAAACAATCGGCGGATCCTAATATTGTCGGACAGTCAAGCGGCACTAAGAGATCTACTGAGCCAAGAAGTGTCATCAAGACTGGCGTGGGAATGCCTTGAAGAACTACAAACCCTGGCAGACCGGAATATAGTAAGACTAATCTGGGTGCCAGGACACAGAGGGATCGAAGGCAATGAGAAAGCTGATGAACTCGCCAGGAGAGGATCAGAAACAAAACTAATCGGCCCAGAACCGGCCCTGGGAATACCAAAAAGTATGACCCGGAGCCATATGGAAAGACTGGGTTCGAGAAGAACATCGACGTCACTGGGCAGAAATCCCCAGGCAAAACCATGGAAAGGAATTTATTGGCATACCATGTCAAAAAAGGACCGGAAAACTGCTACGTATGAGCAGCGAGCGGTTACGAATCATAACCGGTCTTTTGACCGGTCATGCACCCCTAAAGGTACACCTGAACAGGATGGGTCTGTATAACGGAGACCTTAACTGCAGACTATGCAATAAGGAACCGGAATCAGCCAGACACATCCTGATCAACTGCGAGGCACTGAACCGCAGGAAACTCAGCATCTGTGGGCAACCAAATATAGACCCAGAGATACTAATCAATCACCCAGTAAAAGACCTGTACGGCCTCGTACAGGACACAAAAATACTGGAGTGGCTATCTTAAAACGACATAAGCTCAGCACAATAAGCCTGTACAGGCTATATGGCGACGTACGTCGGACAGGCCTAGGAAAAAAAAACTTGGTTAAGTAATCTAATTTGTATATTACTTCCTGAAGTTGGCCATGCAGAAGCAAAGGCCAATGGCTTTGAATATGAAAATGCAAACAAGTTTAAACCTTTTTCAAGCCGTATTCTACAGCAATAATTCAAAATTTGTACAAAAGACATAATGAATAAACAAATTTTCAGGTAATTAAGCGAGAAGCAAAAGAGGCGATGGCGAAATATACAAAAAAGGGTATTCAATATAGTGCCATTATGGACAGAAAATTAGACGAAGTTAAAAAAAAGACTACTAGCAATTTGATAAAAAAAAAGTTGCGTACAGACAGTTGTAAGGGGTAGTATTATGCCTCAAAGTAAAATATAGCTTATATTTTATAAACCATAATAAGGAATCTAATTTGTATAATGATTCCTGAAGTTGACCATGCCAGAAGCAAAGAACAATGACTCTGAATATGGAAATGCAAACAATTTTAAACCTTTTTCAAGTCTGATTCTACAGCAAACATTCACAAATTGTACAAGAGGCAATAATGGATTTACAAATTGTCAGTCAATTATGCGAGAAGCAAAAGAGGCGGTGGCGAAATATAACAAAATGGATGTTCAATATGCTGCCATTATGGACATAGCATTGTATGAAAAGTTAGAAAAAAGACTACTAACAATTTTATGTAAAAAAGTTGCGTACAGACAGTTGTGAGGGACAGTATTATGTCTCAAAGTAAAAAATAGCGTTGTATTTTGTAAACCTTGTTAAGTAATCTAATTTGTATATTACTTTCTGAAGTTGGCCATGCAGAAGCAAAGCCCAATGGCATTGAATATGAAAATGCAAACAAGTTTAAGCCTTTTTCAAGCCATATTCTACAGCAATAATTCAAATTTTGTACAAAAGGCATAATGAATAAACAAATTTTCAGGTAATTAAGCGAGAAGCAAAAGAGGCGATGGCGAAATATACGAAAAAGGGTATTCAATATAGTGTCATTAAAGACTACTAAAAATGTAATATGAAAAAGTTGCGTACAGACAGTTGTAAGGGGTAGTATTATGTCTCAAAATAAAAAATAGCTTGTATATTAAAAACCATAATACGGAATCTAATTTGTATATTGCTTCCTGAAGTTGACCATGCCAGAAGCAAAGAACAATGGCTCTGAATATGAAAATGCAAACAATTTTAAACCTTTTTCAAGTCGGATTCTACAGCAAACATGCAAAAATTGTACAAAAGGCAATAATGAATAAACAAATTGTCAGTCAATTATGCGAGAAGCAAAAAAAATGATGGCGAAATATAAAAAGGAGTGTTCAATATGCTGCCATTATGGACAGAAAATTGACGAAAAATTAGAAAAAATACTTCTAACAATTTTATGTAAAAAAAGTTGCGTACAGACAGTTGTGTCTCAAAGTAAAAAATAGCGTTGTATTTTATAAACCATATTAAGTAATCTAATTTGTATATTGCTTCCTAATGTTGGCCATGCGAGAAGCAAAGGACAATGGCTCTGAATATAAATATGCAAATAATTTTAAACCTTTTTCAAGCCTTATTTGACAGCAATCATTCAAAATTCGTACAAAAGGCAATAACGAATAAATACATTTTCAGTCAATTATGCGAGAAGCAAATGAGGCGATGGCGAAATATAACAAAAAGGGTGTTCAATATGCTGACATTATGAAGAAAATTGGAAATTTAGAAAAAAAACTACTAGCAATTTCATACAAAAAAAGTTGGGTACAGACAACTGTGTGGGACAGTATTATGTATCAGAGTGAAATATATCAACCGAAGATATTCTATAGAATTCATGCCATTTACAAATTGTTAGAACACCTAGATATAAATATGAGTTTGAACGACCCTTCCTTTCAACCAACCCTTACTGGAAAACACCTGGATCGTCTTGGTACAAAATTTCTCAAGCTGGAATGTACTGACACCATAGAATAAGATATCAGCAGTAAAATGTGGTCTGGGCCCCAAAAAGAAGAAAATCACTAATCATACTAGCCGCTCAACACTTGGTTCCCACATGGCCAAGGGAACATGAGCTAATTAAAATCAGTGGCCACACTTCCTCTATCAAGCGATATCTGCAGCTAAATAATGAGCATCACTCAAACATTATTGATTAAATCAGGGCCGCAACAATGACATCGGAACCATCTTCGGATCATCATGTATAACGACTACGACTGCGGCTACCAATTTAACACACGAGCTTAATTTCCATCTTCTAATTGCAATTTGGAATATTGGTTTCAAAAAAAGATAGTTTTCTGAGAAAAAAGTTGTTCATAATCATATGATTGGCGAATTATTTAGAATTCGAGCATTTGTCTTGTCGGATATATCCCAACACCAGCAAAAAAAATCCCTCGCGCTAAACCGCTCCCGATTTTTATGTTTGTCCTAGTGTTTGGTGATCTTGCTATAATTTGTACAGAAAAAAATTGTTCAGTAAAATATGGTAAATGAAAAAGATCAAAATATAACTTACGAAATAACGTCGAGATGAAAGAAAATGTAAACAGCTCGCTAACTTCACCATTTTGAAATTTTTCATGGTTGTTAAATGGTCTTTTCGATTTCACAGCACGTTTACGACTAATCGCCGTAGAGTCTAGTAAGCCCATATACCTAATGAAACGACCATCCCAAACCACATATCCGCGCTAATCGTTACGTTTTTAAACCACAGCGGTATTAACGTTATGATGCATCTATCTTTCGTGACTTCATAGAAATATGGGATTTTATTGTTCTAAAAAATTATGTGTTACACTCGCTGTGAATATCAGATAATTTGTATAACTTATTTGTGCTTGTTCATTCGAAAATTTCAGGTCTAAAAAAGCACATATCTTAAACTTGAAAATGTAGCGGAAAAATATACGGTTTAGCCATTTAGCCAAAATCTTTTTTATACAAAATTTAACCAGTCAAAAATGTCGTGTAGTAAATGGTCAAATAAAACCTAATAATGCAATTTGTATTGTATTTGTATGTGATCGTGTTTTTTACAGGTAGAATGGCATTTTTTATGTTAAAATTAGCCAAGGAAATAAATCTTACACATATATTATAACCTGCAAATATTTCACCCTTCTAGAAGATATTCAGCCACCACAGCATAATATAACATAAATAAGAAAAAATAATATCGTCAGGGAACGCTGTATCTTTACCAATTAATAACGACAAATTCGAGGATAATTTAAACAAAGAATACAGGGAAAGTGAGGATCCCGAGGTTGACATTCAGAATGAAGTTCTACTTGTTTCCCAAGTAAAAATTATGATGGCAGCTAAAATACTGAGACAGACAATGATAATGATCCTGATTTTAAAATCGAGAAAGAAGTACCTTTAGACGAAGAAAGCTCGTCGAACAGCGAACACCCAAAACAAGTACAGCGAAACATCCTAACTGAGCTTACTGAAGAAAATCAAAACCTCCCTTTTCACCACCAAACTGTAGAAAACGCCATAAGAAAAAAAAGTTCAACTCGAGACAAAAGGCAGAAAGCAAAAAGAAAATGTTTACTAGGGAACCAATATGAAGGTTTGAGAAAGTTGATGAGAAACATTGGTATGAAAATCTGGACAATCAAAAGAACTTGGTGCAAAATGTAGTTTTCAAAAATGTTTAAAAACCAAATGCCTAACCCAAACTAACCCAAAACTTTCTGAAGATGAAAGATGCGTTATATTTGACACTTTTTGGCCAAAAATGACATCTAGGAATAACAGAAAGGCGTACGTTAGTACCTTAGTCGATGTGAAGCATAGCCAGAAGCAAAATGAAAATTCCAGACGGTCTGTAACTTTTTATTATTACTTAAAAGAGGATTCAAAAAAAAATTGCTGTCTGTGAGAAAAAGTTGAGTTTAAGGAATGGGTGGTTAGAAATTGGTGCCTCTCCTCTGAAAGAAATATTGGAATGCATTCCAATGAAAGCGAACAACTAACTTACTATAAAACAAGTTTTGTAATCGTTTTTAGAGGAAATTCCCTTACTTCATAGCCATTATTGCCGTTCATCATCCAACAAATTGTTTTTGGAATCGGTATTTCAAAATAAAAATTATATATACCGGCAGTTTCAAAAATATGCAAGAGAACATAATGTTGAACCTCTTTTCAGAAACTACTTTGTGCAAGAATTGGATCGTCAAAATATAACCCTATTTGGGCCAAAAAAAGATCAGTGTGATTTGTGTATGACATACCATCACAATCGCATTGAAGAAGCTGACTATCAACCACACCAAACACCAACGAAGAAAGGCTGAAGCCAGAGAACAAAAAGAGAAGGATAAAGAGATGGCACCCCGAACAAGTGTTTTTCCTTACATTAAAAATGCATGCTGTGAAACTTGCACCATTTCTTAAATGTATCTCAATTTATTTTGCTATATGATGGCAATTATACATTTTTTGACTTGTATCGGTGTAAATGTTACAAAATCCAGTAGTGCGATTTTTCCCTTTTACTAGTCGTTTTGTGTTGTCGATACTCTCGCTACCTTACTTCCGAGTACGATCCACCAGAGTCGTGGAATCCTGTTCCATTTCGCTCGATGCGATGTCTCCGTTTGGAGCGCCCTCTTGACAGATGACGTATATATTCTCTTCGGCGAATTGACGAGGCCGTTCTCGTCTGAACACCCAAAGCGAGCAGACAGTTTGCATACCTAAAATTATGGTTGTTATTTTTGACCACCAGGTCTAAATACTTATTAGTCCTTGCATTAATTGGCAAATGAACTAGAGTGTGTATTTTCCGAAATTATCGACCATATTGCATAAAAACGATGTGTGACGAATGGTGTGGTGACCCTTTTTTAAGGTATGCTGGTTAATTGTTTATCATTTAACTATAGGGTCCTTACGAGGGATAGAATTTCGCCCCTTTGGAGCTGAAGGTTCGTCAGCTGCCTTTCTATGCCGACCTAGCGAGTTCCCGTTTCCATTTAACCTTACATAGGCCTTTTGTCGAGGTAATACGACCATGGTGGAGTCATAGATTCGTATGAAAGGCCAGTGTCTGCAAATCTACTAGATACAAGTAGGATCTACCATTTTTCTTATTAATGACCTCTTATTATCGCTATTATCGTTATATACCTTTTCGATTAATTAATTTACTATTAAACGACTGTAGGTCGTCTGCTTTCTATATTATATATTATCGTTATTTATTGTTTTCGTGTATTGATCATACCGTTTTTGCTTATCGAACTTACCGATAACTAGCTGTAGTTTATCTAATATCGTGTATCATATCTATTTCTGTTTCCTTTCATAATTGCTGTGGAGATACTTATTTCTTATTTTCTGCATTATCATATCTGATATTATCTCGAGTAGAGAATTCATTTTGTTAATGTCATTATAATTAATTAATTTTTTAGCTGTAATTGGCTGTAAGCCTCATGGCAGTAATTTGTTTTACATAAATGCTATTTGCAAATTTTATTTCGCCTTTATGCTGGTATCGAACTGAGCTCAATTTGTGTTCCCGTAGGTACTTACCGGCTATGTGTATACTTACTTTATGTACTAATTCATTGATTTAATAGATCTCTATTAAATGCTTATTGATATATTGATATCATCGCTGCCATGGGATTAATTTAGATTAGATTAGTTTATTTAATAAATATTGCTTATTTTTGGTACTTTATGATTAACTGCCATTAGTCAGGACCTCTAGAATTCAAGGTTTAGTTAAAACTATTTCCAAACAGGATCTTAAGGATATAAGACTTAGATAAAAACCTAGAAACTTGCATTAATTGGCAAATGAGCTAGAGTGTTTTTAAAGGCATGCTGAACACTAGTATTTATATTTTAGATGGTTAAAATGTTTATCATTTAACTAGGGTTCTTACGTGTGATAGAATTTCTTCCATTTTAGCTAAAGGTTCGTCAGCTGCCTTTCTATGCCGACCTAGCGAGTTCCCGTTTCCATTTAACCGTACAGAGGCTTTTTGTCAAGGTAATGCGACCATGGTGGAGTTGTACCTTCGCAGGAAAGGCCAGTGTCTGCAAGTCGACTAAATACAAGTAGGATCTACCTTTTTTCTTAGCAATGACCTCTTATTATCGCTATTATCGTTATTTACCTTTATGATTAATTAATTTACAGTTAAACGACTGTAGGTCGTTTGCTTTCTATATCGTATATATTATAGTCATTTCTCTTTTTCATTTGCTTATAATACCGCTTTTGCTTATCGAACTTACCGATAACTAGCTGTAGTTTATCTAATATCATGTATCATATCTATTTCTGTTTATTTTCATAATTGCTGTGGATATACTTATTTCTTATTTTCTGCATTATCATATCTGATATTATCTCGAGTAGAGAATTCATTTTGTTAATGTCATTATAATTAATTAATTTTTTGCTGTAATTGGCTGTAAGCCTCATGGCAGTAATTTGTTTTACATAAATGCTATTTGCAAATTTTATTTCGCCTTTATACTGGTATTGAACTGAGCTCAATTTGTGTTCCCGTAGGTACTTTCCGGCTAGGTATATATATACTTACTTTAAAGAGTAATTCATTGATTTAATAGATTAACTGCTTATTGATATATTAATATTATCGCTGAGATGGGATTATTTTAGATTAGTTTGAAATTATTGCTTATTTTTGGTACTTTATGACATTAGTCAGGACCTCTAGAATTCAAGTTTTAGTTAAAACTATTTCCAAACAGAAATTAGACAATCTTAAGGATATAGGATCTAGATTAAAACTTAGAAACTTAGTTTAATTTGATTTAATAGTCTGATAATCTAGAAATACAACTCTTCTCATTAGTTTATGGGCGACAACCCAAATCAACTTATTATATTTCTAACAAAAGTAACTTAAAATCGGAAGACATTGAGGTGAAGCAGTGTCAAGCAAAGAAAATAAAGGCAACATTTAATTATTTTATGGTGGGTGTTCCTCCAGATGCTAAAGATATGGTTTATGGGGAATCTTTTTGGCCAGCAGGGGTGGGCTTTCAGCGTTTCGATTTTTCGCTCGGGCGTAATTTTTTAGACAAGCGTCAAAGTCGACTAATCCCGAATTAGTGCCAATAATTTCTACATCTTCCGTACATAAAACACACACCACTCCTGCTGAACTAACCATTTTGCATCTAAACGTGAGAAGTATAAACAATAAAACTTTGCCTTTATCTGTTACATTGTCAGACATAAATCCAGATATTTTCCTAGTCTCTGAACATTGGATGCAAAATGCCGAAGTAAGTAAAGTTCATTTTCATGGTTTTAATTTTATATCTCACTTTTCAAGAATCGTTGCTAGGGGGGGTGGCACTGCTATTTTTGTGAACAGCTTAATGGAAGCAAATAGCATAAATACAAAAACTTTACCAATAGAAAAAGAGTGTGAATTTTGTATCACTAAAATTAAACATTGTGATATATTTTATATAGCTGTCAGTTTG
The DNA here is from genome assembly GCA_016904865.1 of Pissodes strobi. NCBI lineage: Eukaryota > Metazoa > Arthropoda > Insecta > Coleoptera > Curculionidae > Pissodes > Pissodes strobi. The sequence goes on from JAEQML010054046.1 coordinate 29,804, forward strand.
TACAGATCACCAAGCGGTAATCTTGATCTCTTTTTTTCTGTGTTGTCTGAGTTGTTGGATGAGATTTATAGTACGACTGCATTTTTTATCACTGGGGGTGATTTTAACATAAATTTCGCTACACCTAATAATAATGCTGATCGCCTCTCAAGTCTAATGTCCGGCTATGGGATGTTGTCAATTGTTTCTGATACCACAAGGCCTGTTTCAGCCTTATATTACAGACTTGTCTGATCATTATGGATAGATACTCAAAATTCCACTTAAAAATCAGCACCTACGAAGTTCCTACAAAAACGGTTTTTTGTGGAGGCAAATATAATGCAGTTTAAATTATACTTGCAAAATGAGACATGGACAGATGTTTATGAGGCTCAATGAGTCCATGAAAAGTATCTGGCTTTTGAGCGGATAATTTTGTATTATTTTAATCTCTGTTTTCCAATTTGTGGCAGCAGAGTGAAGGCGTATGACTGGGTAAATAGAGACATTAAAAGGTATTCAAGTTTTATAAAGGATTTATAAGTAAATTTTAAAATGTCAGGATCCCAAGCCGACTTAGAGATATATAAGACTGAAAGGAAATATTACAGGAAATATATATCTGATCACAAAAAGGGTATAAATGATAATAGGATAATAAATTCAAAAAACAAGAACAAAACAATGTGGAATATTTTTAACAAAGAAACTAATAAAAAAACTTCTCTGCAGGACATTACAATAAAATCACAGGATGAAAATCTCTTGGAAGATCCTAAAGATATCGCTAACATATTTCTGAAGCAATTTACCTTACCACTATCAACTTATTCTGTTCCTGATTATCGCTCAAATAATGGTTTTCCCACAACATTTCTAAAACCTGTGGAGGAGAATGAAATCTGAAACTTGCCGAACAAATACTCAGCGGGACCAGACGAACTGCCTGTAACTGTTTTGGGTTAGTTTGGGTTAGTTTGGGTTAGTTTTAGTGAAAATGTATCTGTATCGTTCAGGAAACAATACATTAATTTTAAAATAAATAGCATGTGTATTTATTTTTATGAAACGTGTTTTTTCGACCATTAATTACTCATTGGTAATATGCGTGAATACTATAAAATCATTTTGTGCATAATTTAAAATGATTGGGCACCTCACAGCATAATATTCATTAAATTTTTAATGAACACTCATAACCGCAAAATCACCTCTTCATTATTTTTAATTATATATAATGATATCTCCCAGGCACGTATATAGGTATTGATAGTGTTATTAACTACTGGGCAATTTCTATAGCATCCTTTTTGGTTTGCGAATTTTGAATATTTAAATGAGTAAAAAATTAAATAGTTATTAAGTAAAATGCTGTCAAATAGTGCATCGCGGACATTTTGTCCTTTGGAGCACCTAATATTTTTTTAATGTTAAACTGAGTTTGGTATACTAATTTTAAACCTACTTCCTTAAAAACTGTTTGGAGTCCTCTGGTATACTGAGAATTATATGATATCGAGACATATTTTGTATTTTCATCTTGATTAACGAAAAAAATGGAATCACGAATGGTCTTTCTAAACAAATGCCTATTAATTATTCTATTTATTAAGTTAGTATTGAAACTATTAATTTTCGCTATATTCTTAATTGTCTCCTTTTCATTATTAAATCTTTCTCTGCTGAGAGGAAAGTTAACCATACGGTTTACTAAAAAATGAAAGCTGGCCATATTGTGTTGGTCGTAGTGGAAGGAGTCATTAAGAATATATCTGTTAGTGGCAGTACTTTTTCTATAAATGTCAAATTCTAGTGTGTTATTATCGTTCCTAACCACTAAAGTATCCAAAAATGGTAATAACACACTAGAATTTGATATTTATAGAACAAGTATTGCCACTAACCAATATATTCCTAATGACTCCTTCCACTGCGACCAAGACAAAATGGTCAGCTTTCATTTTTTAGCACACCGTATGGTTAACTTTCCTCTCAGCAGAGAAAGAGATAAGAATATAGCGAAAGTAAACTAATTAATAGGCATCTGTTTAAAAAGACCATTCGTGATTCCACTTCTTTCGTTAATCAGGATGAAAATACAAAATATATCTCGATACCATATAATTCTCATTCCTCAGCATACTAGAGGACTCCAAAAAGTTTTTAAGGAAGTAGGTTTAAAATTAGTATACCAAACTCAGTTTAACATTAAGAAATTATTAGGTGGTCCAAAGGACAAAATTGAAATATTGGAAAGAAATGGAATTTATGAAATTGGATGCATGTATTGCAACCAAAAATATGTTGGGCAAACTAGAAGATCTATACAAACGTGATTCAAAGAACACATAGCTCATTTAACGTATGGAAGAAATGAAAAATCAAGTGTTGTCGAGCATGCTTTTGATAATAATCATAGAATAACAATTAAAAATTAATTCATAATATAACTAATAGGAGATTATTAGACGCATATGAAAGTATGGAAATTATTAAATGTAAGAATAGTTTAAATAGAGATAGAGGGCCTATTCATAGTTCATTGTATTGGTTGATCGAGCGTGACTAGTGGAATTCAAGGAATGGTTCTTTTTGGTTCCGCTTGATTAAGCAAACGGTTAGTATAAAATAGAGTTAGGTAGATTTTAAGTTTAGTCTTAATCATCTCCTGATGATGCTAACATGGTCAGCGAAACGCGCGTCGAGTGCAAAAATTCTGTTTCGGTATTGTGGATAAAACTCTGTTTTAGTGCATTTCTTGAAGGTTCCGAATCCCAACATAGTATTTTGAGAGTTGTTGACTTAGAAACGGCCTGAAATCAAAGCCAATGTCAAAAAACCTCTTTAATCAAAAAACTGTAGAATTTGGCTTGTACAGTTGAATGAAGTGACGTTAAAAGGGAAAGTACAATACATTTTTAAAACTTAAAATTAAGCCGTTAAACAAGCAACACTAAAAACTACAACACAGTTTCATCACAAAAATGTGTTCTAAGAACTCATTCACCGAGTAAGGCTTCATTCCAACAATTACAATCAAAATATACTGTTTAAAAGAAGTAAAATTAGTTTAATTCTCTACATGATTAGGTAACTTGTTAAAATATTTTATGGAAGCATATGCAGGACCCCAAAGCCATCTCAGTTGCACTAAGCCGATTCCTGGGTACATTTAGACTTACGTTTCTTGTGTTAAAAGAATGTTGAATTTCATGTCTTAAAAATTTTCTCTGTTGTTGAAAAAGAATACCAAACACTCGTTTATGTACAGGGTGTCCCCAATTCGAGCCTTATCATTGGTATCTCGGAAACTAGAAGAGATACGAGACCGGTTAAATGGAGGCAAAGTTGCGCAATTTGATGCTGATCAAAATGCCACCTTAAAAGTTAAAAAATTCCGAATAGTTCCGAAGATATTTAGAAAAAACCGAATATTCGCGATTTCATTTTTATTTTTTTATGATTCTATTTGAATAGATATAACAAAACAAATTTCACATCCTCAATGCTACTTTTTCTGTTCTACAAGATGGTGTAATCAGATTTTCAAACCGACGTTTCGTCTTTGAGCTGCCATAATCAACTTTGTTTTTTTAAATACGGCCCTGGATTTTTTATTACGGGCTTTAAGAGCTTCTAATGTCCCAAAACCAATGATGTATCGCACTTATTCGATAAAATCATTTTAAGGATTTCCTGGTAAAATCTTACCAAAAATATGTTTTCTGTCTCTCTCTAACACATGACTTGTTATGGAAAATGCCATTAATATGAATTTTTCGAATAATTGCCATACATCATTGGCTTTGGGACTTTAGATGCTCTTAAAATCGGTAATAAAAAATCCAGGGCCGTATTTAAAAAAACAAAGTTGATGATGGCAGCTCAAAGACGAAACGTCGGTTTGAAAATCTGATAATACCATCTTGTAGAACAGAAAAAGTAGCAATGAGAATGTGAAATTTATTTTGTTATATCTATTCAAATAGAGTCATAAAAAAATTAAAAAGAAATCGCGAATATTCGGTTTTTTCCAAAAAACTTCGTAGGTATTCGGAATTTTTAAACTTTTAAGATGGCATTTTGATCAGCATCAAATTGCACAACTTTGCCTCCATTTAACCTACCTCATATCTCTTCTAGTTTCCGAGATCCCAATGATGAGGCTCGAATTTGGGACACCCTGTACAGCCCATAGAGAGTAAGAATATTGAGTTCCCTAAGGTTTAGGTATTTTGACATTACTCTCAAGGAATAGCAAGCTGAATTTACTTTTTTGCAAACGCTCGAAATTCGAATACCCAAGACCTTCGTGCTTTCAGCTAGGGTGATATTCTGAAAGCCAAGCCGAACCCCCCTAGGGGCATCCGCATCTCTCCGTCTGATCCTAAAACAAATGTGATTGGTATCTTTAGTGTTGAAGACGAGTCTGTTTTTCTGAAACCATTCTTCTGCCCTCAGCAGGTGGTCGCTGGCGACATTTAAAAGGTCAGACAAGATTGCCCCAATAACAAAAATGTTTGTGTCTTCAGCATAGTTTACCAGACAGGAGCTTCCATGAAGTATTTCTGACGCCAAGTAGTTGACATAGAAAACAAATAGCAGAGTTCCCATGACACTTCCCTAAGATACGCCTAGCCGAAGATGCTCCTCCTCTGAAAAGTGCTTTACTCCATTTCTCTCTACAACCGCTCTCTGCCCCCGACCAACCAGTCTGATGCAGGTCCACGCACACCATACCTTTCCAGTTTCTCCAGCAGATTGGCGTGATACAGGCTGTCGAACGCCTTCGACAAGTCGAGAAACATTCCCATGGATAGGCCTCCATCCTCGAGTTCCCCAACACTCCTGCCCACAAAGTCATAAATCGCCGTTTCGATCGACCTTCTCTTAATATAACTTTGCTGAGAGTGACTAAGCAATTTTTCAGTGTAGAAGAAGCGTGGCAGTCTAGTACTCATTGCTACTTCAAATATTTTGGAAAATGTTGGTATTAAGCTAATTGGTAGGTAACTCCCCAGCAAAGCCACATCACTCTTTTTATGTATAGGTTTAACGAGCGCCAACTTCAGGAAGTCAGGAATCACACCATGTTTAAAAGAATTATTAATGATGTCACACAAAGGTATAGCAATTTCCTCTGCACATTTTTTTATTACGTTTGATGAGACTTCATCGTACTCATGCACTCATTTTATTTTTAAGTGTCAAGATTATCTTTAGAACCTCCCCAACAGTGACAGGTGTTGAAAAGATTTATTTATTATTAAGGGAAATATCGCACGTAAAGGCAACCTGCTGCTGAAGGCTGCTTAAAAAGTTCGGTGCTGCGTTAAGTTGTTACATATCACACTCGTATCCCCGGAAATTTGGCAGTCAGCACGCCTTGTGTTCTTACCCCCCACTTCTCTCACAATCTGCCAACCACATTTGGACTTATTGTCACTATTGTTAACGATCACCATATTGGACCACCCGGGCCCCAGCAAGTAAGTTATTATATCTACGTTTGGTTCCTATGTACGCACCATCATGCCCTGCTTCAACCCTGCTAAAAGCCAATAAGATATCGAATTGATTTTTGCATGCTGCAATCTCCTCGCCTTTTATTTCGTTTTTGGGTTTACTGTCTTTATCGGAAAACAGTGGTTAAATAGGCAATAAGGTATGCACAAAGGTATCTCATTGAAGACTCTCCTGGGCGGCCCGAGCGCCCAGAAACGGACTCCCAACTTTCCTGAGATAACATACCCTTAAAGTACTCCTTGTTGTATGCATTAAATATTCGCTTTTTTACTCCCTGATTTTCCTCACATGCTTGCACCTTAAAAACAACCTTCTATGCCGCATGATCAGATATATGGGTGCTCAACACTTCTGACCTGAAAGAATCACAGTTGGTAAACATATTATCGATGCAACTTTTAGTGTCCTGTACACCATTGTATAATCTAAAATTGATGGACATATATTGAATGACTGTAACAAAGAAATAAAACTAGAACAGTCCTTACTATTACTATCCATAATATCCTAATTAAAATCACCGGCTATGAAAATATGACAACGAACATGAAAATTATTACACAATATTTGCTCTAGCTTCAATAATAAAGAATTAACTGGAGCATTTTCAACTTTGGTCAAATACTTTTCAAAATGAATGAAAGCTGTTTCTTTAAGGTGTAACATTGTAAACGTAAATACAATTGCGATTTTCTCCTTTAACTGGACGATTTGTGTTATCGATACTCTCGATACCTTATTTCTCGCGACCTTACTTCCGAGGTACCAATCGCTCCAAACGGATAGGGTCCTTCTGTGGGACAGAATTCCTTCTGTGGGGTAGAATTTTCTGTGAGGTAGAACTTCACGCTGATCTAGCTAATCCCGCCGTCAGTTAGCCGTACCGAGGCCTTTTTTGTCAGGGGGACGTAACCACATGGTGGAGACGTATTACACAGGAAGCGTTAGTGTCTACAACTTGACCAGGATCAAGTAAATTCGATTTTAATTTATTTAAGTGCTTTAATTACTGTATATTTCTTACCGTTATATATCCTTTTGATTAATAGATTTGTAGCTAGGCGACTGTAGCAGAGAGGAATAAAGCCAAAAGGAGAGGCGCCAATGTTGGTGTACCCGTTTTTCGTGACCCTGACTCTGCTCCGTTGACAACGTTACCAATAAGTATCGGGAGAAAAATATTTTAAGCCAATGACATCTGAACACCTGAAATCGGCTGATGGTGTTTTGATTTTGACAATTATACACCTTGTGGTTGGACATGCGCATTCAGAATCGATTGACAGGCTGTCGTCTCTCCTTTTAATTTTTTTCCTCTCTGTCTGTGGATAGTTTGCCTTAATTACCGTATATAGCTTACCGGTGTATATAATTTTAATTAATGCATATATAATCAAATGATTGTAGGTCATTTGTCTTAATTATTGTATGTTTCTTACCGTTATATATCATTTTAATTCATGATTATATAGTTAGGCGACTGTAGGTAGTTTGCCTAAATCACCGTGTATTTCTTACGGTTATGTATTATTTTAATTAAAGCAAATGACTATCGGTCATTTGCTTTAATTACCGTATATAGCTTATCGTTATATATCATTTTAATTGATGCATTTATAATTAAACAACTGTAGGCCCTTTGACGTCTATCGTCTATATTCTCGTTAAATCGCGTTTCATTTATTGATCTAGCTATCTTGCTTCTAGAGCTTACCTTTAAAAGAGGTACTTAATTTTATCTTTAGTTAGTTAGATAATTCATTTAGCAAGTGTCCGAATAGCTGATTGAGATAATTTTACTGTATTTGGCTGTAAAGCTCATGGCAGTAATTTATTTCACATAACTGAAATTTACTAATTTAATTTGACGCCTTGATATCGGAATCGACTTGAGCTCAATTCGTTTACCTATAGATATTTAACGGCTGTGTATGTACATATTTACCTCACTGGTTATTTTATTGATTTAGTAGGTATTATTGAGAACTATTTATTGGTGTCGCTGCCACGGGATTGATTTAGGTCAAGCTTGGTTAACAATAATTTCATTTATACCTGCATATTTTTACTGGCTATGCTTATCCAATAAGATTTGGGGCAATATTAAGGTTATAAGGCATAGTTTAACAAACAGTATCTTTTGTTGCTTTGATGTATTATTCTTGTAATATCGGTGAGATACCTTCCAAGCGAATTTTCTTATTAGTTTAAGAGCGTAGCCGTATCCTCAAATTGATTTGAGATAGGAGTTTACATTCTCAAATAAATTAGATATTTGTAATCTCGATGATTATTTTGGTAAATTGCAGTCAAAATAATAACTAATCTGTGTATTCACAATTTTTCAACGTTCTTTTACAGGGTATTTTTCTAAATTGTATTATCCTATTTTCAAGGATCATTAATCATTGATACATTTTTGTAAAAAAAAATTAGTGGCGCCCTACTTAAGACATAAACCCATGCCTTGTTTAAAAATTAATCCATTGAGTAAACCTGGCAATAATGAGCAACTAACGAATAAGGTTACATATTTGGCACCCAACGCTTAAGGCTGGTTACACAAACCAGGTTGCATATACAACACGGACAAGACTAGACTGCTAATGAATAATAGGACAGATATTGTCGTCGCCGAGAAGGGTTCTGAAAATATTTCGATGACCCCTTGCTCAGAAAAAAGTGTCACATGTTGCAACGCAGAATTGACATTTCTGCAGCCAGTCTGTATTTTTAATGGATAATACAGAAAAGCCGAGTAGCCTCCTGGTTCTACAACATGGTTGAAGGAATATTTTATTTTTCGTAAATCAGCTCGAAAAGTCCTATTGCTACTGGATGGTCATGCATCCCACTCTAGCTCCTATTTCTGATGCAGTTACTGATAGCTCGCCATCCAATAATCTGGATATTCGGAAACTTCAGTCTTTCATTCTCCACGCAGTTGAAAAATTAAATGAGAAGTTAGACCCTCAACCTAATGCTCAGGAAAGTTCCAGTTTAAGGTGCAGTCAACATCAAGCTTCTTCCGATTCTGAATCTCAAGCGTCAAAAAGTGGTCGGGTAGTAGAAAAATGAACCAAACTTCTCAGTTCTGGCCAAATGTCACCGCAGCCAAGTACTTCTCAAGAAGATATCACTCCGGGAAAACTCCTTGACCAAATATCACCTATCCCTACATTGCCAATAAAGGTTAAAGCTAACAAAAAATCTTGGAGTAGTATTAACATCCGATTAAAATATTCGCCAGGTACGAGACAGAAATATAAAAAAAAAACAAAAATTGCACCAGAGTTCAAAAGGGGAAACACAAATAGCTGTGAATAGATCAAGAAAGGCTAGTTCTAGTTCAGATTCAGAAGATAGGATGATGATATGATCCTGGAGAGTGATGACAATCAGGATGAGTTTGATGAGGATTATTTGTGCAATGGTGGTTTAGAAAATTATTATGAAACAAAACGAAAAGACGATTGGATTAAATGCATTGAATGCCTGGGTTGGCTGCACGAGCAGTGCTCAAGCTATCTCAGCATGTGCATTAAATGCGGGAAAAATATTCCTCTGAGTAAATAAGTGTTTTCGTTAGAAGTATTCCAAGCATCGTTTTCCCTCATCAAAGGTATTTTTTTACTTTATGTAAGCATTTACCCCTTCCATGTACAAAGAAGGGTTTTTTAATAAATAAATAAATAAATAT